>JAQFZG010000316.1:0-37234 GCA_034695465.1 Entomobrya nicoleti | reverse complement strand
ATCAAGCTGTCGTTATCTAACAGCAGCTTAAGTCGTCAGTCGTCGTCACTTACGAGAAATCCTACACTTGAGCTGAGTAGTTTTTTTCAATTTTTGGTACTACTGAGAACTTTTTCTTTGAAAATCACATATAGTTTTTTTAATGGATAGACATATATATTTTTTATCACAATAGCGTCCTAGTTTTTTGCATTTGTTTTTTTGTACAATATATTACGCACATAAAGGTTAGCAACTCGGAAGCTATTTGCATCAGTGACTATGATCATGATCGTCATGTTCATGGTCGGAAGCTTCAGACCCATGCCCATGCGTCAATGTCAGAAGACATCCCATGCCCACGAGGCCTACCACCAACGCGACAAACTGGATGAATCCTATTGCTTTCGCGTTTGACATGGAATAGCTTTTCCTTTCTCGTTCACGGTTGAGAATTTCAAAGAACACTACATAAAGAAGTGTTCCACATGCTAATCCCTAGAAGTGAACAATAGATGTTAACAATGAACATTTCACAATTTATTTTATCAATTTGGAGAATCCCAAAAAGAAAAAAAATGTTGAGTAATAGTGCGTATCCCAAGAAATACTTGCTCTATCGAGACTATAAATTTTACATCTTCTTACCTCTATCACCGTTACAGGTACACTTTGAGTGGAGTCATCAGATGCCAGGAGAGATCCAATGATAATACCAACTGGCGAAATGACAGCAAAGAATATTATTGAGAAGAGATATGTTAGTACTTTAGTTTGAGAGGCAACCAGTTCCATCCCCATACAGAATGAGATTACAAATTTGTGAGACGCAATTGCACCAAACATCACCCAGACGTTCGTGGAATCCTACAAGGGAGAAAAAATAATATTGAAAATTTGAGATTTCCTTCGCCCTAAATTCGTGAGAGCGTTTTTTTCTATTTAGGTTAAACCTTTTCTACTTCCTTTCTTTTGAAGCACACATTCATATAATATATATAGGTATTATGTTAATGTCAAACCCAGAATTTTGCTTGCCAATTGAAACTTGACAATATGTCACCGTAAAAAAAAGAAAAATTGTAATCATAAATATTGTAATATGAACCTAAGTAGGTACTTTTGAAGAAAAAAACTGAACTCCCAACTATTATAGAGCGGCCATCAAACTTTTTCTCAGAATAAAAAAAAGTGAAAGTAATTTTTACCTGTAATCCAATCGCAACGCCCTCCATAATGGCATGGAAGGAAAGCGCAATAAGAGCGAGGAACGTGCGAAGAGATGTCGCAAAGTTGGAGCTATCGTCGGGACATTGCTCTTCCATACTTGTTCCTGATGAATCCGTAATGGAAGAGATTTTATTTCGTTGATCACCTTCATTCTTCTCATCTTCATCCGGAACTGTTATGCAGATTGAGGGATTGGCTGGAAGATGATTAACGATAGATCCTCTTGAAGAGGCTGACGATCCTTTTACATTAGGGATTGGCACGCCATGAGCGATTGAGTTGTGACGTGCTACAGTATTTATATGATGGTGATGTCCATGATGGCCGTCAACCATGATGAAATGAGCTACCTCTTCCACAATATAAATTAAGCAGAATCCACAAATGACCACAATTTCCGCCAGTGGAAAATGGTTGTCAAATGTTGTCCAGACTGATGGAATCTCAGCAAAGCTTTCCCGGACTTCTGGAAGTAAATGCAACATCGACGTGGCAAAAAGAACTCCAGCTCCGAAGCAGGAGAGAATTGTTAAGATGACCTTGTACGTTGATGAGTTGAGTGAGATGAACATATACTTTCTGCGTCGAACCATCATGTAAGGTATCATTCCAAGAAATATTGATAAAATGGTCAGCAGTGCCATTACAAGCCATTTATCAAGTGAAATAGCCATTATTTTTAGTATATAAAATTTGGTTGGAGACAAATAAAAAGAATTCCCGGTTCCTCCGATTGTACTAATATTGTATGGTTGAGTTAATTGTATTTTTCTCTAATAATAGATTTCTTTCAGCATTGATTTACGCAACAAAAAAGTTGACAGCCCTGATGTTGATAAACGATTTAAAATTCATTAGAACTAGTTTTTTGTGGTTTGAGTAAGCTGTCAAGTATTGTGTTTGGAAGCGATTATAAAAAGTTTTATAAAAGTTCCAGACGAAAATGATACGTGGGCCGACAGCTAAAAATCTGAAAAAATAATACATTTCAAATTAGTCAACAACCCAATGTTATGTTGGGGATTTTACAAAAGCATTATGCATGAAATCCCACTGCTATTTGAACGGTAAGCTTGAAAGTCGAAGTGAATCCTTGTCAGCCAGAACATTAAATACACTTTATACAACTAAACCGTTGCACCTGCAAATACGTCATGACCCACTTTCTCCGGAAGGCATTTTGAAAACTTTTTATTAAAAAATGCTTTTCAAATTTTTGTGCATACAATGATGGCGTGATTCACGATATTCAACAGCTTATTTGTGACTTAAATCACGTAAGCATTCAAAATCAAATTAAAATGGAGAAAGGGCAAACTTACTAACTGACACGACAATCATCGTATAATTATTATAATGCTACAGAATACAAACATTCCCATTCATTTAAAGAGAAAGTGAAATTATAATATCATTAGAAGAAAAAGAAAGTGGTACACATTATAATATCGTTAGAAGAAAGTTTCCAGTCATGAGAAAGCCCCATGAAACTTCAAATAACGTGCTCATATATGCTATACATGTGTATAATATGTAATTACATGCTCAAGGATTCGTAGGAGTCCTTGATTGTATCATCATGAGTGCTAAAAGTGTTTCACTTATATGTAGATACATAGTATGCTAACTGGTGAAGATTTGAACCTTTTGATATTCGCAAACTCTGTCTCCTAACTCCATATTTAGTGAGTAATATGTATACAGCCACAGCACAGCTTAAAGTATACATCATGATGGGGCCATAAAAGAATCTTTTATGAGAAGTTTACTTCAACACTTCTAAATCTAGATCTAGGTAAATGTGTCATTTATATCGATACACATATAAGCTACGGTAACTTTTTGTATGTAGTCCAAGTGGAAGTGCAAAGAAATTCTGACATTTTGACAGGGATACCACCTCAGGAACTATTGAGTAATACGTAATTGTGAAGTATAGATGATACACACTTGTACCTAATATATAGGCTGTCAAAGTCAAAGTATTGCAAAAATGCTTTTATGAGTTCAGTGGGATGTAAAGTCATAATTCTTATGTAAATCCAGGGGAAAGGAACCTTATAAATAGGTACCATATGTCAATGTGGGGTTTCGCTTTCTACGCTAGCTGAACTGAGGAAACATCGTTTCGACAGCCAAGCCAAAAGTCAATCAGGTATAAACTAATTTCATGCATTAACAGTTTTGTACTCAGGCAGTGTACACTGCACAGCAAAGCTTTTATCTCATAAACTGCATTACAGACTTTTTAAAGAAGTGAAATCAGACAAACCTTGGAACTCCGTTATTAGCTCCAGGAGCCGACGGAGAAATGAGCTAAGAAGTTTCGTATTTATACGACTCGCCCAGCCGGAGAAACAGGATGCGAGGATAGATTTTAGTAAATAACTTTTAACGTATTACGTCGAATGTAAACATTAAATTATGTAAAACCACTAACTACTAACACGAACACGTTAAAGTTGTAGGAGTCACCACCACACTTTCGTGATTTGCTACTGTTAATTGACACTTGAGGGAAGGGACTGGACCGTGTGCAAAAATTTGTGTGTGGCGAATATTACTGCGAGCTTCTCAGAACGAACTCTATGGTCCACTGAATATAAAGTGCCGTGTGCAAATCGCCTTTATGTAGTAAATTTGATAGCTTATCAAAACGATATCATTTTTCGGTTCTGCACTGTCCAAACTCATCAGTTTAAGAGGAGAGAGTAGACGTGTTTAATCACGTGAATAGCATAACATAACCCAGCACTATGGCATGGGATGTTATAAACTTTTTTGGATTTACATAAATAATTGATTGCACTTAACGGTTTTACAATCAAGATCTACAAAAGGAATAGTACACAAATTAATATCAATAAAAGGGCAAACACCTGCATTCAGGTATGGGAAACGTGTTCGTTCATATCACTATCATGTTACATAATAATATGCATACATTGTAGCTTAATTAAGCAAGAGATCAAATTATGCGGTCATCTCAGCACTTCAAAAAAAAAGTATGTTGAAGTATGTACTACTGCTACAGCCCATCAAGGTAACTTATGATGATGAATGCAAATAATTTTGTTTAATATAACCACAATTTACAATGTTCCCAAAAAATGCTATCCATTGCCGAATGGCAAAATTGCAGAAAAAAAGGAAAGCAAAATGGAATCACATGAAATTTCAAAAGCAAAGTATCTCAAGTCAAGTGTTGATTTAATGGAAAAATTGAATTTCGTGAACAAATTTTGAGCCCAAGTGATAAAACTAAACCTAAAACTGACAAGATTATATCTGCAAGTGAGTGACCAAATAATGATTTACATACAGAAGTACAAACTAGGTTACCGCTCTGTTTTTTGTTACTGGTTGAATATTTTTGTTTTAACTCGAGGAAAAGCAGTCAAAGATCATCCGGTAGTGTAACAATTTGCAATAAAAATCCGTAGTCAGCATTTAGCAATGTGGCTGGTATGAGAATGAAAACTGAAGTGCTTAAACAACAAGGTGTTTAATTGAAAATTGAAATAGCATAGCAATCAAAAAAAATCAGAGGCATAAATAAATTAATGTATTGTTCGATCCGATCAGTCGTGACGTGACACGTGTGTCACTTATTTTTGTTAAGTTTAAGTCCTAATAATGACAGTACAATATAGCATACATGGTACTTGACTTTTGTCCTTTGTACATCTATCATTAAACCCTGTTCATTATTTCAAGTCAACAAAAATATATAGATGTCATTTAAAACCATCTCTGTAAAAACCCTTAAACAATGTAATGTAAGCATATATAATACTTTTAGATCACTTAATCCCAAGTGAACCTTGACGTAAATTGGCTAAATCAGTTAAGTTTAAAACAAACATTCTGGGATTAGTATTTTACGAAGATTTCAAAATAAAGGAAAAATTCCAGTCTTCTTGTATTAGTTAGTAATGTGATACATAACGCAATAAAGCCTACAGCATAGCAGTAACAGTATAACTCGTAAAAATTGGAATTAAATTAGAGCAGAAGATTACAATTTTACTAAATTGTTACTAGACGTTAATTAATGCCTTGTGCCGTGCCGTCTTCAGCTTGGCTACAGGCTTTAGAATGAAAACGGATGGAATGATTTAATTAGGCTACAGCTACAAAGTAAATTGTAATACTCACAGCAAATATACAGCCGCACATTACTAATTAATGATTATTTTTATTTCTCGATAATATTATGGTAAAATTTGATTAGATAAAAACCTTTGCTTGATTGTTACTTACAAAAATATCATGTTACATCCTTATGCTTGATGTTCGTTTGCTCTGCTCTGATGTCTGTTGTGTACAGTTTCCTTTGTTTGATTTAGTTGGTTTTGTAGCGTTTTTAATCTTTCAGTTTCAATATAATACACACTACGCACTACATGTTGTAATAGAAATGATTCACAAGAAACCAAGTCTCAATGTGAACTGCAAACTTAATGCGGGAAATGACTCTGACAATAACGTTTGTTTATTCCATCATCCCACTTGATCTTTTTCGTTCAACTTTCATTCATTCCATTTCCATTGCATCCTATTCCATACAAAAAAAACCGTCACATGTTGAATGTTGTGAATTGTGATTTGATTTGTTTGTGTGCCCAAAATACTGACACCCGGGGACTTAAAAGCATTGTGCGTACACTAACTATAACTGAATACGTTACTAAATTAATTCAGTTCATTCAAATACACAATTGAGCCTTTTTCGAATTCAAATACACAATATATCAAGAATTATCACTGTTATTAAACATGGCTAATCGGAAGCAAACAGGTCCCAAGGTAAGACAAGACATAAAATATTGATACATGTCACATGTATACTGATTGATGATAATGTCGATGATTCACGATTAAACTAATCGTAATCAAAACACCAATATTTATTGAATATTTTGCTTTTAGGGCCTATGTGCATATTTTGTGGAATCGAAAGAAAGTGATGGCTCTACATCTGTGGCTGACGAGGTCACATTTTTAGTAAAGAAATGCATTGTAGACAAGGTAAGGATAGATTTTGACCTTAGAGATGCCTTCAACCAAATGAATAAATAGTAATGAAAATGAGTAAAACTCTCCCAATCATCATCAAAGTATTTATTGTGATTAGATATTTTCCAAAAGTTCGGATGAAATTGCAATGTGCCGCTCGGACTCAGACCTAACTTCAGGCGTTGAGTTTGTTGCCAGCGATTGGGATGGTCTAAGGAAGGGTCTGGAAGTCCTGGAGGAGAAACGCTCTTCAGAGAATGGAATTTCAAATCCATTGGAGAGTCTGGATGATGTCGTGAATGAGTTGATTGCGCAGTCGAAGTATATTTACTCAAATTATGCTCTAAATCTATTAAAGTTAGTCCTATAATGTATAACAGTATTACTAATCGTAAGCTCGTTGTGTGTCATGTATTGCAGGGAAGATGTTTATGAGGATAAAAAGATCATTTACTTTGCAAACTTGAGTTCTTACATTCTTGGAGACAAAGAAGTTACAAAACTGGCCGAGAAACTACGGATCAATGATGTTTTCATTTCGATTATGTACGTTTATAAACGATTGATAAAATAATGTTGTATTAATAAATGTGTAGTGCACTGCTAATAGTTATAATTTACGAAAATCACAGTTTACCTGACAAGGCCGACAGGTCGGAGATTCAGCAGCAAAATTCAAAGCTAATTAGGAATGTTTTCGTGCAGGATGTGTATGTAAGTTTAAATTTAAACAGGTTCCAGATAAATTCATGTATAGTATATTATGTCACAGCTTTGTTCTTAACTAACCTTCAATGTATTACTCCCCTCCAAATAGGAAGATGTCTCAATTATTACAACTATGCAGAAAGCACGAGTGCAAATTTTGAATACCCAGACGAAGCAGTCTAAAAGGCCATCTGCTTGGAACATACTACTTGAAGTTACTCCAGAAATCGTTATAAATGTTGGTGGTTATTCTTGTACCAGGAAAAACGCAATTAGTGAAATGAAAAGGGCTTTGATAAAAGAAACAGAGGGATCCCGTGTTACTGATTCCGCTCGTGTTTCGGCACAAAGTGCTGATGAATCAAACCCACTACCAAGCAGTAGTAATAATTCAAGCATCCCGAGCAATGGGTCAACTGAAAAGACGGTTGTGGTAGAGCCAGCAAAGGAAGTACTAGGGAAGGAAATAATCTATAAAGAAAATGATGGCACTAAAATTTCGGTAGATGATATCGGAAAGGGCTACTATTTCGGGGACAAACTCATTCCTTACAACGGTATACAAGTTTTCTTTACTATTTTTCTGATCGGCAAATCGTAATTTTGGAGAAATGAAAGTGTTGACATTAATGGGCATATATAATTTGTTCTCACAGATTTAGAAAATGAGGGTAGTTACCAAAGTGGGGCGAAATGCTTAAAGCTCTTAGCCTTTTGTCCGAAGGAAAGGATCGGTTCAGCCTTCCATACTGGTGACGGTATAACTCTATTTTATCCCAAGAAGGATGACGCGGTAATTGATCGATACATAATATTTGATAAAATCATGTCGACGACGTGTTATGTCATGTAAAACGGTTATTGTATGGTTACTATTTTTGATCCTCTCCTCATAAAAGGTTTCAGAAGTAAAGTTCAAAGCATTGATGAAAGCTATGACAAATACAGATCGGATTGCTATTGTTCGTCGAATTTATCAGAAGAACTCGAGAGTAACAATTGGAACATTAATTCCTGATGATGATCGCCAGGTTTGTTTTGCTCAATAATTGTATTATGTATGGAATCTTCGTATGAAAGATACTTTTTTGCTAATTAGTAAATATGATTCATATTAAATGTAATCGTTGTTTTTTGCAGTGCTTGGTTTTTACAGAGTTGTGCTTCGCAGATGATGTATCAGTTCCCCAATTTCCAGTTTTAATTAAGCCGGAAGAGTTGGAAGATGAGGGGGATGAAATGAATGTGGAGGTCAGTGAGAAGGAGGCTTTAATTGATGAGCTGATCAGAGTGAAGACGGTGGACAACTTTAATCCCAGTGAAGGCCCAAGTGATCCGGGTGTTAAGAACCTGAGAGAAGCAATCACGAAGAAAATTATCACTGATAGACCGTTGGATGAAGAAATCAAGAAAATTGATAACATCGACATCTTTTTCCAATCTTTGTTTGCTTCCGACGAAGACGAATTATACGAGAATTTGCGAAATAGTTTCCCTCTGAAAGAAAATGAGAAAGAGAACGAGAGGTTCGCTGGTCAGAATATTTTCAAGAAAAGATCTGCTGATGATATGCCGGAAGCGGACACAGAGAAGAGAGTTAAGATTGAAGACTCAAGTTTACAAGAAAACGAGGCTAATGTGGAGATGGAAATGGAGAATGAACTTGATGACTTGGTAAGCATAGTTTGAAAATTGTTCATGTTGGATTTTTTTAATGAGCTTAAAGCATTTTGGAACTTGGAACTAATATTGCCATGATTTATTTGCAGTTGGATGAACTTTGAGGAACTAATTTTGAATATGACTTTTACACTATCTACCGATGTACCTGCACTGTACCCATGAATTGAACAGTGAAAACAATAAATTAGTGATGCAATTAGTATGATAGTATGTCTGTATTTGATAAATATTTTATTTACATTTTTAATAATTAAGTATATACATGAATTGATTGAATTATATGGTACACCATTACAGTATTGTTTACCTGTTTTAATTTAAATATAGTATAACTAAGTTGTGAACTAAAGCTAAACGAAGAACCTTTCAACACCAACGTATAAATGGAATGTGAGTATAAAAAACTATGATACTTCTTAAGTTAATTGAAATCAATAAAGTTTTTTTCTAAAACGACTGCTTAATTTTTACCTTCAGCATATGGTGTATGGTAAACATAATCAGTTTCATGAGTGATTGCCATACAGAGTTTTTCGTGGAAGTTGCACGATTTGTAGTTTTTGGCTTGTGCGGAGCTGGTGGGGACGAGACCTGCTTTGGCCATTTCCTTAAAAAGATATCGCATGCAAAGTTGCGCCAATCCCATTCTCCTGTAATGAATGTCAGTGTACAGCAAACCAATTAGTCCATGGACGTTGACCAAGGCACCACATGCGAGTTCGCCATTTATATAGACACCTGCGCTCGGGTTGTTCTTCTCCAAAACTTTCTGCACATATTCCATGCTTCCTTCTTTGGTGTACTTCCAGTTATCAAGGAGGAACTTTGCCCCAGAATTTTTGTCCAAAGGTCGAATTTCAATGTCTTCTTGCAAGTCCCTAGAATTATAAAAATCAGTTGTGAATAAAATTTCGATGCATACACAATCACTAATCGGACACAATGAAATGAAATCAAAAATATAATTTACTTGAAATTTTGATGCAAAGCTTCAGCAAGATCGAACCCATACTGGTAGTTAGGATTCACTTGGACTGAGTTCTTTTTTACGGAAGTGCTAATTTCCACAACCAATGGCGAGACAACACGATCCAATGATGTGAAGCAGTAAGCTCCTTCCCAGTCGATCATTTTCGTAAGAATAAGAGCTTCCCTCAGGTATTCGTCGGGGAGGTAGTCCAGTGGAACTGACATGTTGATATCTTGACCGTAATCCTTTCTGTATAGAATTAAAAGGACAATAGCGCTGTCACTCAAGTCGCCATCAAGAGTATAAACCTCCACGTCTTGACGGAAACGACGTTTGTTCAGAACCATGTTGTATTCCTTTAGAACAAAAAAATATATATTATTTTAATTTTCAAACTAAACGGTTTTCTGAAAAATATTAACTGAAAGATCAGTTTTAGAAATTAGCTTACATGGGCTGATCTTGGGAGGCGCTCGTGCAAAACAGTTTGCAAAATAATTAGATTTTCGTCAGAAATCCTGACAAATGGATCTGGGTAGCAGGTACGCATGTTGGTAGTTATTTTTTGGAACTTAGGAAATGTAAGTTAATGTTTCTTGATAAATCAAGGAAGGAGTTCGTTAATTTTGTGATGTGATTGATTGGAAGGTACAATGGCTTGTGAGGAACATGGATGTCAGGGGTTGTTTATATATGTGAAATTTTCAGTCGAATACATTAATGTTACTGAACAGTGATAGGAAGCTATAATCTTCAGCACTAAGATTTTCGTCTCGTGTGGCAATTTGACAATTTTGATAAATAAGTTACATGATGAAATGGTTAAAGTTTTAGTACTTGGTACTAAGTACAATTTGTAATTTACTAATGAATAACATCATTTTCAGTGTTTTCGTATCATGTGCATGCTTGTTTGTTATGAAAAAGTTGTACTTTTAACTTTTTATATAAGATGTTTAGTTTAAAAAGAAACGAATGAATCATGTCAACGAACGAGTACAATTAACCAAGGCTATTATCATACATACTGCGCATGGCATGGACTTTTTCTAAAAAATGTGGAGCGCCCGACAAACGACCTGCTAGTTGGGAAAGCCACATGACAGATTAAAAACTGTGCAAGATTTGTAACGTTTATGTAACTGAATGATTAACACGTACTTTGTACTTAGCCAAGAGTTTTTTAATGCACACTTACATAAACTTTACTGAACGTGCCTTAACGTTATCTACACCTGACCCCAACCAGGCGATGATACCAAAAAAGAAACATTTTTTTTTATCATGTAATTGTATTGTAACGTAACACAAGATTCTGCGAGTGCAAACATGCGCGGTTATGTGTTATGTTGGATGTGTTCTCTGGAATTACTCATCTTTTCCAAGTTCCAAAATGTTGTTATTACATCGCTGTATCCAATCCAGATATACTGACTACTTTAAAGCGGCAACGACTGGTAATTTATTATCATTAAGTAAAGTATCATTACTAACTTTTTTTTTGCTTTTGATAACCGCTCCCTCAATCTCATGCATTTCATGCACACGAGTTTCTCAGTTTCATAACGAGACAGGTCTGCTTGTTGATCCCTTTCTCTTGGAGAGTGTGCTCTCATGATAATTATGTGACATGTAATTTTTCCCTTTGTGGCTTTGATAATGTCAAAGGGCAATTTGAACTCAAAGAAGATTGATTTTATAACTGAAATGAAAACATGCAATTCTTACTCATCGCATGCCCCTTGGTCTTGGTAGGTAGACCACGAATGAAAATTAAATCGTTCCATAACAATATTTACTTAGACATTTTTGACGGGTCGAAGAGTGTATCAGTACTTTTCTACTTGGTAATATAGCAAGCACTACTATCGGAAGCCTAATGACTGCCGTCCTTGTGTAATTGTTTTCAGTGTTACATATAACATGTAGATGTACATGAAGCCAGTGAATTGATTCTCTGAAATATAAATGGTGATGAATGATATGATAAGTTTTATTAATGTGGGATAAAATCTAGCACATTGCAGAATTCAGCAGTATCCAGATCAGGGCACTCCCTTGTCCTAGTCATATAATCAATCAGCCGACATGTGAATGTGACATGCGGCAAAAGCCTTTCAGTTTTCTAAGAACTTCTTCTAGTGGTCCAAGTTTCAAAGTTTGGCACATGGTCAGCAACTTTTGGCTGAAGATTGATTCTAAATGGTGGCTATTCATTGACCAGCAAAACCTAGCAACTGGAAAATTCCTTACAAGATTGATTGTCTGTTGACTTCTTTCCTGGACATTTTTTTATATAATGAAGCGAAACAAACATAAAAAAATATAAATAATTTTTTTTATCATGCCTTTATATAACAAATTGATATGATTGAACCAACATAAAACACCGCCTTTACGGACAACAAGCCATTATAAACAAACATGTCTGATGGCTCATTCAATTTCTTATCACGATCACTGTTACGTGATAAATGATACATCGTCCTTTTGAATGCATGTCCTTTTACAACAAAAATAATTTCCTTCCCGTTTTAAGAGAATGGCCAGAAAAATTATTAGTAATTTTTGTTGTAGTTGCCTTTGCGGGGTAAGATTTTTCCTTTTAAATTTTTGATAACTTTTCTTGGATTTGATGAAATGAGGGTGGCATAGCTGGTCACACAGGATGTTACCATGTTTTGGGGTTAATTACGACGTGGCATTGACTTCAATTACATTTTAATGGATTATTTTTGACAGAATGAACCAGAGGAAGGCCAATATGTAGCTTATCTGTTCGCTTTTGATTTCGACCACACTATAGTAGACCAAAATTCCGATTCGGCTGTAATGGAAATCATTCATGATCCAGTTCCTGACAATTTGCAAAGATTGTACGATGGGACAAATTGGGCAGAGTACATGGACAAAATTTTTCGGTTCGTTGCGGATGAGGGTGGGACATATGATGTTATAGCCAGTAAAATATCTTTACTGAAGCCTACTGATGGTGTGTAAATTGATTTAGTATTAAAATGCCTCTGAATTAGTAAAAATGAACCTTTTACATGAAACATTATGCGTGTCATTGTTTTGTAGGTATGCTTCCGTTACTTCAAAAGATATCAACCAGTCGAAACACTCATCCTTATTCCAGATTTGTCGTTGTGTCGGACGCGAATACTTTCTTTATCGAAACATATCTTCAAAGTAGAAAACCACCATTGTATCCAGACGCCATTATAACCAATCAAGCAGAAACAACGGAAGAAGGATTTTTAAAGCTGACACCTTATGAAAATCAATGTAGTTGCCCGTTGTGCCCACGAAACCTTTGTAAAGGGGATGCTCTTTTAAGATATATTGAAATGAAAGGACCTTTTACTAAAGTTTATTATATCGGTAAACAAGTCACCATTCATTCAATTCAGTTCAAGTTTCGTTACTTATTATTGTTTTGTCTGGCGATTTTAATGATTTTCCTCAATGATTTGTTCATGTCAAAAGGTGATGGTGGCAATGATATCTGTCCTGCTATGAAATTGTCGGAAAATGATGTTGTTTTTGTGAGAAGAAATTATGCAATGGAGAAAATTATTGCACACGGGTACTGGAAAGGGCAGACAATTGAAATTAGAGCAAAGGTAAAACTAAAATAAAGATGGCATGAATAATATCGGATTTTTTGTACAAAAAACGGCAAATAAAACAAGATATATTTTTTTATATATGTAGGTAATATACTGGGATGATGCAAGAACTATTGAGGATGAAATGGATTTTTAAAGGCAAAAGATCAGTCCAAAATAAAAAATAACAATAAAAAAAATTCGCAGTGAAAAGTACGATTATTTTGACCCCATTCATTCTGAAATTTTAAGGTAGCATAAAAAATTGGCGCGGTTTCATCAATAAAAGTTATGTATGGCTTATATAAATTTGAAATCGTGTCTCATAATCATAAATTATCTACACGAATTAATTAATGTTTGATGAATGTAAAGCACGCGGTGTCACGGCGTATTGACTTTGATTGACAGTTATCCTTCGTGATAAAAATAATTCCATGTGGCAAAGAGAGTTAAGATGTAACGTTTGTAACAGCGTTTATTCACGTTTTAGTTTTATAATTAAGGCAACAACGAGTGAACAGCAACACAGCATGCTTCCACGTGTTTTTAAAATGTACTTTAATCATGAAAACTATTCATCACAAGGTTCAAATCATATCTATGTAAACTTAACCCTAAAAATTAAACTGCAAAATATATACCTGATATATCTACTTTGTTGATTGATTATATAAAAAGCGGAACGCATTAAACGAGATAAATGATAGTTATATAAATATCGAGTTTCTGGCACTTAGTAATTAATGTCATTTAGACTAACAGATAACAGTTCATCACTTATTAAAAATTTGTTTCTAAAAATCCCAATCCCAACCGCTCATATCACTTGGCGGTGATCCCGTTCTATCTGGTGGATATTCATCAAAATTGCCAAAATCTAGAGGGCCGCGTACATCAGGAGTTATTGGTGGGGTCAAACTCCTGTCACGTAGGCCATACCAGTCGAATCCATCAAACCACCTGTTAAATCCAAAATGAATATTTAGTCTAGGAACATACATTGTGCAATAAAATTAGCATGACTCATTTTTTTCTGCATACTTGTGCTTTTTGATATCTGAGATTCTCCCTCGTTGTGCTCCTAGCCGGTCCGCTGGGTTATCTCGACACAATTTTTTGATTAGATTCAATGCACATTTACCGACTGTAGGTGGGAATTCAATTGCATCTATTCCTTGAAGTATAATTTTGTAGGTTCGCAAAGGATCTCCACCTAAAAGTAAAGCAAAGATTATTAGAACCACAAAAAATCTCTTTCAAATCAGGCGTGGAAAGTTTCGCAATATCACACAAGTTCACAAAAGTTCATTACTGTACCTGTGAAAGGTGGCGTCCCAGTCAAAAGCTCGTACATGAGGACTCCAAGAGACCAAAAATCAGCACTTAAATCATGACCTTTGTTCAAAATTATCTCGGGAGCTAGATTATAATTAATAACATATATTTTCATAGATATCGAATTCATAATAAGTAGACAATTATTTCATTGTTCTATTGCTCATATAAAGAAAAAGAACATACCGCAGTACTCTGGCGTGCCGCAAAATGTCCAAGTCTTTCGTCCCTGCAATTTAATAGCAATGTGTCACCATTAAGATATCTTGTAGACGATTTCATAGTTGAATTTTGACTTAAGGGTAAGGATGCTGTTTGTCTGGGGAGTTGGGTGGGACGAACCTGGATGCACTTGCTTACATTAAGTTCCCCTAAGCTTTCGAAAAGCCCCGATACTTCGGAAGTTACTCGACCAAATCAGCCGTGCAATATGCCATTAAAACCCCAATTAAAAGTTCAACCGAGACTTCACCAGGAAATTACCGTACTCAAATTTTGAAATATTTATATAAATTTTATATAAATGTTTATATGATTTTTTATATAATATATAAACATTTTTATAAATATTTATATGAATTTTATATAAATATTTCAAAATTTGAGTACGGTAATTTCCTGGTGAAGTCTCGGTTGAACTTTTAATTGGGGTTTTAATGGCATATTGCACGGCTGATTTGGTCGAGTAACTTCCGAAGTATCGGGGCTTTTCGAAAGCCTAGGGGAACTTAATGTAAGCAAGTGCATCCAGGTTCGTCCCACCCAACTCCCCAGACAAACAGCGTCCTTACCCTTGACTTTACAACAAACTTACATCTAACTTCTTGGCGAATCCGAAATCAACAAGCTTACAGTAACCGTTTGAATCAAGCAAAAGATTTTCTGGTTTCAGATCACGGTAGATAATATTTTTTGTGTGTAGATACTTTAATGCTTCAATAACGCATCCTATGTAAAACCTAATACCCGAAATTACATTTTATTAATACATGGAAGCTTTAGCTCATTAAAGGTAAATATGTCGTCAAGATTAATTTCAAGAAACATACTTTGCGGTGTCATCATCAAATCTTCCTCTGTCTCTGAGTACAGTCCATAATTCTCCCCCAAGGCAGCATTCCATTAGCATATACAGATATTTCGAGTCTTTAAAAGTTTTGTACAGTTTACAAATGAAATCACAGTTTGTCTCCAGTAAAATGCTCTTTTCAGATCTGATGTGCTCAATTTGACGTGTTGCCACAATCTAAAATCAATCATGCATTTTGTTAAGTTAATGAGAATTGCTTAGAATAATCAGTTTGTTTCTCTTTGCCCCAATACATTAGAAAAGATTCTATAAATGTCAAATTACCTGGCATTTCTTCATTTTCTTTAGAGCAAAGGCACGACTACTATCTTGTGCAAGGGTACAAAGCTCCACACGTCCGAAGCCACCAACGCCGAGCGTAGTAACGATCCGCAGGTCTCCCATTTTAACTTTCGCAATATCATCAGGTAACTTGGTTTTCCTTACTGAACGGTCAACCACCCTGATTTTAAACTCATGGCACTTGTGAACCATTTCTTCGTATGCTTCTCTGTCCAATTTGATGCATGTGATTCCATCATCACTGCTCGCCAGAACGTTATAAGTATATTGGCCATTTCGTCTAAAATACAGAAAAATTAACATTTTACTAGTCTAGTCTCAAATGGTTAACATTTGTAAAAGCGCATTTATAAATTCTCGTCAAGTCATACGTTTGAAATGCCTTTTCCCCAAAGAAGTCTCCAGGATGCAAAGTCTTTAAAAAGATTTCATCAGCTTTACCAGTCTCCAATGTTCTAAATGTTGCTTTTGCCTAAATACATTTAAATAAATTCAAATTAATGCCATACTTTAAGTTATATAAAAATTGAAATGTGAATGTCTTTTTTTGATCTCACCGATCCAACAGCAAGAAAATACATAGCGTCTCCTTTTTCACCTTGACGGATCACGTAGCTTCCATTTTCAACAGTTACCTACATGAGAGTAAAAAATACAATGTTTTTTAAAGAACAAAAACAACATCTCTTCTGATTTTCAACCAATAAAAATTCAAATCCCAAAGTTCAAGCATACAAAACATTTCCATGAAGTGCTTGCATGATATTCTCGTGAACCTTGTTTTCCAAAGTTTACCACAAGCATCAATATTAGGTATAAAGTTCATAAATATTGATTATTACATCTGAAATGTGTTCCGATAGTTTGGCAAAAAATCCATCGCTAAGCTTTCGAAATATTGGCAATGACTTCAAAAAATCAATAGTTGATGCGTCCTCTGCGCCTTTCTTCTTCCCAGATCTAGATAAGAGGACAGGCAATTGAGGTTTCCTAAAGCTCAGAACACGTGAAGGGGTTGGAGCTGAAACACAGAGTCATGCAAGAGAATCACGATTTAATTTCATGTATTTGGCGGAAATGAAGAAATCATTGTAATTTGCATTCGTCTTTGTCATAGTCATTGAGAAACATGATGTTTATCAAAGTTAATCTTAATCCCAAATTACATGAAACCAACTTTTATATTAAAAAATATGTTGTTAAACTTACATTTTTGAATTGAAAATCTTTGTTCCTGTTGATAATGGTATAAAGTCTTGAAATCAGTGAAATATTTGCCAGCGGGTGTCATCTCTGCTGGACCACTTCTTTGAATACTTTGTTGCTTCCGCTTCGCATCCCCATCCGTGACATCATCTAAAACAATAAAAAAATTGATTATGCAAATGAGAACGATGACTTCCGTACGTTAAAAAATAATAAAAATTTCAAATAAACACACTTCCTTGCATATTTCCTATTTTTGCTCAATTTGCAAGTTATACAGACACTAAAAAGACAGGATGTGCCTATTGCCTACTACCTGGCTTCAGGATTCAGGATGTGCGTGCATCAATGAATCGTGTAAAGTTAACAGGCTTAAGTTAACTGATTGATGTGAAAGTAATTAAATTTATTTCTAGGTATGTATGCTTATGGGCGTCAGCCTGGGCTTTGATAGTATCATTGTGTTAAGTATGTATTAACTCTTTTGGTCTAATTTCATGTTGATTTAATTAGAAGAATGAACAATGGACAATTATTTAGAAACGCTCATTGATTCAATTCATGGCCATTATCTTGCAGTTTTGTTTTTGAGACGTCAACAAGGTAGGAGTGGTAGGTAAATTAGCATGTATTTTTTAATTAATTACCAATGCCCAGTACAATGGCGAACAGTATAGCATACATAAGCATTAAGTAATTAAAATATGCAAGAATGATTTTGAGATATGATAAAAATGATAATGTTGAATTTTACGAAATTGAAATACGGCTAAAAATATATATAATAAATTAGTATAAAACATAAAAACTTGCGTAGTACCAAATTGGAACCTGCGTTTTCGACCCATGACTAAATCTGGCGATGGTATTGTCTACCTGTGACCTGTGAATTTTTACTTTAACTCTTTCAACAGTCAAAGTCACTCTTCGTTTGAGGCAATTGCTCAGGATAGAATAAATTGCAAAAAAGCACAGTGAAATTCAATGGAAATAAATGATGCTGCTTTAAAGAACAGTACAACTTATAAACTTGGAAGACATAAATCGATGATGCTTTATTTACTATCGATTCTAGAAATCAGATATTGAGATCATTTTTTTCATACATTCACGTCCCACCGCCCAAAGATCAGAAACACACCATAATTACAAATCAAACTTCAGGAGCCAGGGGGACTGTCGATTGATTTTGATGATCGAAATGCTTTCGGCTAATGAAACAGCCGTGAGGATGCCAAAATTGGTATGGCATGTATGTAACCATTAGTGTAGTAGTATGCGTAACCATTAGCGTGAATGTCTATCACATTCCAATTGCTGGGCTTCGTATTTACTTTCATAATACGCGGTTCTCTTGAAGCTTGAAAGCTTGGTTCCCTTCACTCCTTGTCTGGCATTTTCGTAAAAATTGTACTTTTGAGGATTTACGATTATCAAACAAATATCACAACGGATGACCGTTAAGGTCTAGGTAGAGAGGTAGACAATACCATTATAACGTCTCAGTCTCAAGGCTCTCATTGATATGGTACATAAATAAATCATCATTATGTTGCTATCTCGTACAGCATATTTCTTAAAATGTCAAAGCCGATATGAATCGTAGCATGAGATTGGTATGCAATTAAGGTTTATCAGTAATTTGCCGGTTCTACAACAGACATCACATTGTCCCAAAGGTGCCACCTAATCCAAATTAACTATCAAACTTCCTCAAATTAACAGCTAAACAAGAAAAACAAATTTTGACTGAAAGGGTGAAATACCCCTTTTCACAAAAAAGACTTCCTTTTATACGAAACTAAACATTGTTTAGTAGCTTTCAGCATTATAGAACATTTTTACTTGTTAACTATCAAGCTTGTATTTTTATTTATTTATTTATAAACAAAACATTCATCATTTTGTATATCCTCAAGTACTTTTAGTTAGGTGTTAGGGCTCCGGTCATTGCCAAAAAAGTTGCCCAGTAAAAATATTTGAATCAAATATCAAATAAAGGCCACGCAAACGAAATCATAACACATAACATCGAAATCGAGAAAATTTCGTTTCAAACTTGCAAAGAGCACGAAGGTCGAAAAATCAGTTCGTTTTACCAGGTACAAGAAACAATATTCCACCAATTATGCCAGGGCGTACAGCTGAGGGCAATCCCAAATTCTTAAATTGTTAGATGTCAATTTTCCAGCATTTCCTTACAATTACTGTACGATTTGGTGTTTGGATGGGTCGCCCTGCATTGATTTTGGGAACAAACTCTTCTTCGTGACATGATATAAAAATGGTGAATGTGTTTATCTCTTCTTTTCAAATAAATTGTGTGCTATGCACTACTTTTTTAGGTGTATACAAGAAAAATTAATAGCAACCATTCTATGCTATGATAATTTGATAATAGTTAATATGTTTTTTTTTGTGTTTTATACACTTGATTCATTATTTTATGAGAAGTCTATATCTTTCAAAACAAGCCTTCCAACATTTTGAACTTATCAAAGTTAATTGCGTCCTATCATCTATGTTAACTTAAATAGGATACGCACTAAATTATTATATTATAGACATCATTCTGATCTAAAATATTTTTGACGGGTCTAGTATGGCTGTTTTTTCTGCTTGCACTTCTAGCACAAGTGGATTTTGCACTTTTTGCTGAAATGAAGCAACAACAAAGATGAAAATGAGAGTTTTTGCAATAATGCCACTTGTAGTTATTACCCTGAATGACTGTACAGTTATGTTGTATAGCATGATTTTGACTGTTCTGGTCGGGTATGAAAATTCCTACACAGGATAAGTGTATTCCTGACATTTTGTGAACCCTGGCGAAATAACGTTACTCAGGGTTTGCCAATAAATCAAAACAATCTAATTGTACTGTACACTGGCAAGATTGTTTTGAGTACATTGCTCTAGTTTGTAAGAATTTTCATGTCTGCTCCTGGTATGCGTTGCATTACTCTACTTGCCTATAATTCTCATTCTTCGCCCTTCAGCATTTAGGTGTGCGTTCGTCTGTTCATTGAATAAAAAAATGCAATTCTGGTTGACTGTGTCGCGTTAAGCCCTCCTGATGATAGACGGAGGTAGGTTGTAGGTAATGAATGAATGATGGAAGAATGCTAAGTGCAAAAAATGTGAAGATTCTTCATGCGTTAAAACCCATTATATACTAACGTTATACGTAATATCACATTCGCTCACCCCAACCAACCACAACATCAAAATTATAATCCTATTTATGCGTTGAACTATCTTTTCCTTTCGATTGCTTCTCAATTTTTTTACAGTCTTTATCAAGGACCTCAAGACAAACCTTTTGTTCGTTTTTTTCAAATTATTTTAAAGTAATAAAAGACGAGCATGTACAAACACACGTAGTTGTTGCAGTGTTAAAATATTTATTTATGCTCATCTCATCAGACAATCAGACATGGCTCAGACTGGTTAGCGATTTTTTTAAATATAATTTTTATAAAAATTTCAAGTTATGTTACATTCTTTATCTTAAGGTATGATGTAAAAATGAATGAATTAATTTTTTTGCCAAACAAATAATAATAAAATTGAAAAGCAGATGTACTCAATAATGAATTAAACAGAACTGATGTTTAGAACTACCAGAAAGGCATAATGCATGAGCGAGTACGGTTTTTTAATCATTCGCCAATCACTGTCCTAAAAAAATGTATTTTTTTTGTCTACTGGTAAATAAACAAAGCAATGATAATAGTAAGAATAAGTCTATAGAATCACGGAAAGATGAATTAGTGTGCAAAGCTTCAAAGGAGACATACGCTTATGTAAAAAAAAATTTACTGGGGCTATAGTGGGGCGCTGGGAAGGACTTTCAGTTTTTAAAGTCTTTTAGTATGACTTTCTTTAGTAGTTTAGCCTTTTTCATGAATAGAAATATTTCATAATCTGTTTTGTTCACATGTGCGTGATTCTGATGCGTTTATTTTGATTCCATCCTTGATGGTCTAGTACGCGTATTGTTGAAGAAGAAAAGTGGCCACTAAACTTCTCATTGCGGTTAATGGATTTTGTAAATGATGATGTGATGCGATTACTTCTTTTCAAATTAACCTATTTTGCTACACGAAGACAATATTCATTCAAAATTATGTTTACTAGTCACATTTTTATTTTTAATGAGGACAATTTGCAATTTAATTTTTTGAACAATTTCTTTTCAACTTTTCAAAACGTTGAAACGGAATACCTCTTTCACCTCACGTGCACATCTTTTCATCTTACGCATAACTTTACACTAGCTGGTAGTTTTTGCAAATACCAAAACCGAACATGACTTATGGCTTTACATTATTCAGCAATCAAATAAATCTTGCGATTGTAAACATTTTAATAGTTCATGGATTTATAATTCGATAATTCACCCGTCTCTTTATTTCTGTCCATATCATTTCTGTTGGATAGGATTCTGTTTTATGGATTCAGTAACGCTATTCAATATCATGGGAAAAATATAAACTTCCCTGTGCTGCTATCAGAAAATATCTAGCTAAATCAGCATTCCTGGTTCACACATTTACAAGTACGGAGAGAATCCAATCCATTATATAAGAAGCATCGCTATATCATACTGACACTACTGAGAACCGTAACCGCAACAATTACTTATGACCTTCGCTTCAAAGAATGCGCTCCTAATACCGCAACAGTGAAATTACTATCATTAAAGATTGTCGTACAAATATTCATTTTTTTTATAAAACATTCTATTGATGATGGCTTTAAATTACTTCTGCAATCTGAGAATTATATGCAATGGTTCATAGGATAGACGCAGTAGATATAGTACGCAGTGCACGGTACGTATTTGAATTCTATATCAAATTGTTCTTATTGTTGGTGCCATTTCATTTTTTGTGGTTGATGGATACCTACTTTTTGATTGTTGCTGATATGCTGATGTCTTTGTGTTCTGTTGAGCGAAAGAACTTTAACGATAAAACATAATTTGAGATTATTATTAGCTGTAAATGTGTTACTCATGTGCATTTTACTTCACATTTTTTTCAACAAAACAGACAATACCAAATACCAACACCACTAAAACCAGTAGCATTTATGGTTAACTCACTGTGACAGAAAGAAACGTCAACAATGTTACTGACAGCGTAACAAAATTTATCCTTCAAGGTAGGACACGTACGCACTCTATGGCTTTTAAACCTTCATTTTCTGGCAAGTCAGCCAAGCTAAACGTTCATATAAAAACGCTTCTAGCTTTGTGGGTACTACAGAAGTACCTTCATGTAGTAAACTGCAGGAACGGCAATAACAATAATTATGCCATGTTATGATTATGATATAGCCGTTTTTAATTCTCACATTCACACTCTGTTTGATCAACTACATAAATATTACATTGCAAATTTGTTTTACCTGACACTATCATAAATTAAACTTTTTATGCATAATATTACGTGTCATTTCGATTTACGCCAGTATTTGAGTAAAAAAGCTATTTTATTGTTTAAAAGTGTCAAATATTTTACATTATTCAATGCTTTTGTTAGTTTTGTTACCTAATTTCATTATTTCATTTCAACTACAACCATATTTGCAATCATATTTGTTTAGGTACGCATTTGTACGTCTTTTTTAAATTTACACTTTACTGTGTGAAGTTGGAGTAGCGTTTACTCTGACGCAGCGTTACAATTTGTTGATTTGATATGCTATTAGTGAATACACTCTGTAGATTTATACATTTGCTGTAAAGCATGTACGCATTTTAGGTGGGATTGTTAGTTGGAACTGAACTGTTTTTTTTATGGAAGATTATAATTAAAAGTGTTGCACTGAGCGTAATTAAGGTGTGTTGTCTGATTTTCGAGAAGTAGTATTTCCTTTAGGACAACAAAAGTCTTTAGTCAACAGAAAAAAGTAAATAGCAAGGTAGTCAAAACATATTTGAACGTCGATTTTTATTTTTGTCTAAAACGTATTCGTTTTCTCAGTAGATAAGTATCATCAATCTGAGCAGTTGCAAATATGTTACTGATGTCACACCCAAAATGTAACTGTTAAAACATCGAGTCGATTCGCATCGGTTTGATTAAAACATTATAAAGATGTGAGAAAGTGAAACAAAATCGACAGTTCTTTATCAAATCATGAAAATGCACTTTATAAACTATATGATCTCATGACTCATGTCATGACCAGCTTATCTATGAAAATTGCAAGTACTTGGCATTTGGAGTGGAACTGTGGGGCACACGGGCACGCGTCACAGCATAAAAAGTTAAGCACAAAACTTTCACCCAAAAATACATTTGTTACACATTACAACATGTTTTAATCAGTAAAATGCATTTTTCAGAGTCATGCTGTATAATTAAATCAACGTGACTTTTCACGTTGGTATTGTATTGTCTATTGGTAATTTAATTTATCAAATCATTCTGACTTTAAACCGTAAGTAGCGATGACGATTTATTTAAAATGACACTTCCCATTTTAATATTTAATACAGATTTACAAAGTTGGTTAATGCATTCATTTGCACGTAATAAAAAATTTGCATGATTATATAAAAGTTTTGCAGGCTTCCATACATCAGACATCAAATTACACCGAATATCAACTAGTTATCTGTTCAAGAGGAAATGATACAAAGCGAAATCCAAGCGTTGCAATTTTCATTCAAAATTCGACACTTTTATTATAATTAGGTGTTCAAATGAAATTCTTCCCAAAAATGGAGCAAACAAAGGCTTGAATGAAAATATTATTCTTGTCATATTTACCGTCATCATAATTTTGTCTATCTGAATCAATTCTTTGTTCGCATGCATGTAACCATTGCTGAATGTTTCTTCTGGGAGTGCTACTGACTAAAAATTTTGCAATCCTTTTTTAATATTATTACTATTCATAGAGTACAAGCAGATGATTTTGTGACTGTTACATTATTTTCAACCAATTTCATGATGAATTGGATAAATTACCACTAATATCGTGACCAAATTGGAGCCCTGCTATGTAATAGCAAATTCTCTTTGTCCCCTACCTCGTCTCTTATTAGGCGTACGTATGATTTGCCGATCTTTACAAAACGCGTTCACTCATCTATGCATGTATCAACACATGTCTCATTACTTTCAGTCACACGTCTATCAAAATAATATCGCTTCTTCGTTCATTCATACTAATAACTACTTAGACAATCATGATTCCTTCATTCCTTCTCCAATGTACCGAATTGGGCTGACTGGCTCATCTACTCTAAATGGTACACATATAAATGTAATCGTAACGTAATGGGACTCTCCTTGTCATAGTCATAATAACAAGGACTCGGTATGTTTTTTCTTCAAAAAAAAAATCCCTTCTCTTGACAGTTCACTTTTACTATGCTTTACTGAACGCATTATATAATTTTCTTGCTTGTCAGTACAGGCTGTTGCGGTATGTAATAATATTCATTAACTGTTCATTCAAAAGTTTTTAATTTAATTGGAAATTGTACGCTTTCCACAAAGAGGCTCTTTTGAGTCAAAAGGAATTTGTGAAGCAACGAGATAACGATGACAGAGCAAAAGTAATTGTGCCATATCGAAGTGTTCCCTGTTTCGTTAATCATTGCATTTGCCAGTATCAGTCATGGGAAAGCCCAAAACTGACATGCAAGTTGAAGTTTGATATTTTACCCAATTCTAATAATCTTTTCATGTCCAATAAAATACCATATGCAAATCCAATCTGAAAAATATCTGTAGATCTCTTAGCCAAAGTGGAAGTCCATTTTTTAACATAATCTTGAAATAGTTGAAATGTCTCAAAATTCCATAAAAAACCGAATGTCTATTCCTCCATGACTTGCGTTTTGCAATGCATTTGGCACAATTAATTTACAATTAGATGCATTATTGTGCATTTTTTTTATAAAGTACGCTGCAAAATGCATTTCCCTTCTCATGATTTGCATTTGGGTTCTACTATTGTTGTGTTATCAAACATGCAACACAAATGTAATATCCTTGTTCGCTCTCGTTTCTTCATTTTTTTAAAAAGAAACTATACATTTTAGTAACATTTTTTACACTAATTTTCATGTAGTTACATAGTTTTCCTCTCTAGTACCTATTACTGACCATACACCATAGCTATTTTCTTTAAAGTTTATTTTTAACTTGTTTACATCATGCTACTCAAAAACACATTAAATTCATACAAAAACAAAGCATCTAAAGTTTGTTTTTACAAAACGTAAAAACTTTGCAAATGAGCTGGCTTTTTTTTGTGAAAACACGATAAAAAAAAAGACTTGAATTCGTCGTATCGGTCAAATCGTGACAAATATCCCTTTCAAGTCCTTATTATTTTACACTATACTATCATCATCATGATTGTCAACATGATGAGACATTTACTCACAGGCCATAAGCAAGCAAGCCCATAAAATTTCACAACTTCTTTAGCACTATACCACCACCAACAGGACAGAAAAAATTGTATAATCATTTAATGAAACCTGCAACTCATATAGACATGCCATATAATGTGCGACTATAATCATCATCATATATAATGATATTGAAAGATTACATTCATTATAATATTACATGATTGGTCTACAGCAGAGTTGAGAGTTGTCTCGTAATAAGCTTGGTTGTGTAACGCACATGCACAACTGAGCCATGCATGAGCTATAATGATGATTATATTATTATGAGCTGGTTTGTAACATTCCTATTACCAAGATTGCTACGACATGACATGACATTGTGTGTTTATACCAAATTGTGAGTGGTGTCTTTCACATTTGTTTTTCTATAGATAATTCGATAATAATCACAAAGGGTAGTCAATATTTTTTTTAATCAGGTCTACTAGGAATATTTTCTAGGTTAGCCAGATCTAGAATCTAGATCTATGATGGAAAATTTTAATAACTGACAAAGAAAACAATATTTTTGCATGAAATAGTTCATCCACCTTGAGTGAACCTAAACATTTCGCTTTTCTATCAGGTTTTGGGGACTGACCAACTTAAAGTAATTCCAGTAGTTGTATGAATTTATTTGTTTTTGTTAAAATGTCTGGTTTACTATTTCTACCTTTTGATATCGTTGTTGCGGCTGCTGTCATTGTTGTGACGGCTTTGTTATTCTGCTCGGATTCAAAACCACTTGTTTCACTATCATCATCCTGCAGCGAGATTTCTGTAAACTCTACGAAGTCTCCAGCATGTCGTCGTACCCTGTTTTCACTAAGAGCGCTACAACAACGCGACACTGGACTACTTGGACCACTTCCAACACCATAAGAATGTGTGGGTACGATTCCTCGTAGTTTTGGTCGAGGAATCCTACAGTCATACAGTGAATTATATTCCCTTTGATCAGGCAACATTTTGTTGCTTGTCACATGCGTCGTTTCTGATGGTGTGGGTTTTGATACGGGTGTATCAGTTGGAGAAACCTTTCTTGTTCGCTTACCAAGCGAATTCAATTTCTCAGTACTCTTATTTTCTTGTTGAGATCTGGAAGTATAGCTTAAACATTGATCTGAACGATGATGTTGTGGACGATGCTCTTTAAATCGTACTTTGGGTTGTGGGGTTTGATTATTAGGTTGATGCCCAAGTATTGATAGATTAAGCGCACTACCACCGGGAAAAAATTGGTTGGTTGATTTGGCAGATATGAGACACTTGCTAATTGCAACGTCATTTTTTGGAAGCACACGAACTGAAGTAGTATGAGTCAATTTGGTGTGATTAATGTTGGGGGATTTGGGGGATTGAGAAACAAGATGAGTTTGTCTGTCAGGACATTTCTGTGATTTACTCCGTCCAAGAGCAGCCAATTTCTGTTCCACCATCGTCTTTTCGCATGCAAAACTGGCATGTAAAGATGATGTTGATTGGGCGCCAGCTAAATTGTGTGATTTATTTGCTAGACTCGTTTTGTTGTCCTTAACCTTTCCATTTTTCTGTGAATCCTTATCGCGCTTATCAGCAGAAGTGGAATATTCCTTTGGTTTGACACTTTGTGACCGAACAAATGTCAGATTTTTGAAAATGCTGGTCTTCTTTGGTTTGGGTGACGACACTTGTTTTCTATCCAGAGAATTTCCACTGGGGGCAATAGACGCTGTCACTGTCAAAGACGTGTTTCTAGAAGAGCCGTCTGGACCACGACCACAGTGTGTACAAATATTACCATCCTTTTCTCTAACAAAATTGCTCCGTGCAAGTGACAAATTATCATTAGTACTGGTAACGCTACTTGTACTACTTGCACTACCACATGTTAAGCTGTTATGAGTATCACCTTTGTTCGTATGTTTGATATCATGCTTTTGATCACCACGAGGTTTGCTACGAGATGTTGTTGGATCATCTGAAGCAAAGCTCAAAAGTTGCTCGCTCTCCCAACTACTTGGTATATCATATCTCACTTTATAAGTGACTGTGTTATTGGTACCACTTGGATTGTTCTTAGTAATGGGATATCTTTTATGACCACTGGGAGGACTAACGACTGCGCGATGGCTGTTTGATGACGATGGAGTGGTCGTTGAAGCAGGACCGTTTAATATTTTGGGGGTGTTTTTGGTGGTGTTTGCAACAGTAACACTTTTGTTTGGAGTTGTAACCCCACTACTGTAATTGCTCAATTGGGAATCACCACTCTCACTTGAGCGACTAGTATTAGTGCCACTATGCGAATCACTACTACTTGTTGAGCTGCCGTTTCCACTGTCTGTAGCACTGGATTTTCCTTTATTCCAATATTTTGCAAGCAATTTGACACGGCTCACTCCAATATAGTCTTTAGCTGTGCGTGTGGTATTTCTACGCTTCAGAGGCAGCTTCGACAGTGAGGATGACGAGCTTGATTGCTGGCCTGATATTGGGGATGACGATAATGATGAAGATGCCGTTGAGGATGATGACGCTTGTTGCTGATTTAGTGGGGCGACATTTGTGGCAACAGCCTTATTTTTCTTTTTTCCGATATCACGTATATCTTTGAAGGAGAAGCTTTTTGTAGACTTTACTTTCGTACTTTCGTTTGATTTGCCTTCTTTAGCATCCTCGCCACCAAAATATACAGCGTTCTCAAGCGAAGCACATGTCAGCTTATGAAGTTGTTGCAAATGTCTATGAAAATGCTCCAAACCCTCTCGATCCGATTCACTGTTGCTGTCACTTATTGTAGGCCGGAATGTTGGTGGTGGTGGGGGATGATGAGTTGAAGGTACATATATTGGTCGTTTTTGTGACAAATGCTGTCGTTGTTTCGGAACTTTCTTGTTCTTTTGAGCTTGAAGTTGTACAATGAGTACATTATGGTTACGCTGCTGCTGCTGTTGAAGAAGTTGCTGCTGATGCAATAATTGTTGGCGAAACAAAGATTTAGCTCCTCCACAATCACAGTCACATTTTGCAAGGAGTTGTTGTGAGCCTCTTTTGGGGCAATTGAAGGAGGAACAGGCACCAGAGCTGCTGTTTAAACAGGGACCGTCAAAGGAAGTCTTTCTACTGAAGCCACTCAACCTTATCATTGGGCGTGTGGTTACCATTTTACTCTATATTTTTTCACTTTTCTAGTATCACCTTTTAAGACATCACAAAAATGTTAAACAAACTGGGGTATTTGGTGGTTGATAAAAAAATAGACACATGTACACTAATGTATGTATTCTATATCTTGAGCTTCACAAAAGTTTACAGGAGAGAGTATATATAATGGAATGTTTGTATTATAGTTAGTACGAATTAAATACCAAATATGTAGGAATCTATTTTTTTGCTTCTATTTTTTACTTAATCTAGTTACACATTTATAATACTGAATTGTGCGCCCAAGACAAAAACGTTACGGATGTTAGTTCGTGGTCGTGGCTCATGCATCTCGTGTTTTTGTTTGATGAATTATTTGCGTACAAAGAGCAAAAGTGAGCAAAAAAATGCGTCTGCTCCTATTCTTATCACAAGCCTGCGTATAACGTAATAATACACAGTCTCTCTCTTGACTCTATGTTTGTATATAATAATAATAATCACTGTTAAAAAGATTATGTGGCAAAATTGTTTCTTTGTTGCACGTTTTTTACTTCAATTTTATTTTTTATCACAACTTGTTTCTTGCAGGCTCATTCAATGGAACAATTTGCATAGCTTGCACAAAAAAGTTTACTTCTGAATGGTTTTTTAAAAAGATGGGCTGTAACTGCAGCGCAGGTGTATAGTTTTTGTGCGATAATTGTATGTACGTCTTGCAGTAGATATATAGCAGGTGGGTATTGAATTGACAAAGTCTTGCTCCTTGATTTTTTGTGCTGTCTGCCACTACAACCTTTTATAAAAGCAAAACAGCTACTGAGAGATAGTCAATTAAATTTTCATTGTTGATGAGCTTTTTGATTCAGAAACGATCGGGACGCTACTGCTGCCGATAATGACGATTCATATGAGCATGGTGGCCGTTGTGTCGCGTATCAAGTGATTAAGGCGTTGTGTGTTAACTCTTCTTGATTTTTTCATTCTACTTCATTTCATACAATTTGATGATCCTTTTTCAACCTATTGTACGCATGTATGTATATTAAAACAGTATATTATGATAGCATGGTTTGCTTACTTCATTCTTTTAAAATCATTTTTATATTTGATGCGAGGAATCTGGGAAGATTACTTAACGAAAACAATATTTATTGATGTTTATACAAAGTTGTTGATGACCAGAGGGATTTTGTGTCATGGTACAATATAAAATCCACACTGCGACAATTCGATAGTGCCTTCTGGCAAATCAAGTTGTTTTTTCATGTATACATGATACATGCACATAATGTTTTTAATAATTTGAACATACGTAATGTTGAAGGGCCACTATGATAATTTTTTGTGTGTACACATGTAATACAGTGTGTGCTTGAACTACATCCCAGGCACATTCTATTATTGGATACCTTTAAGTCCTTATTGCTTTGAGAGGCACACAAAGGCAATATTAGTCACTAGTCAACATTCAACATCACTGCGCGGCCCCTATATCACTGCAGATTATGTGCAATTTTTTATAATTATGAAGTCATTGTTGCGAAGTTGTTTTAGCTCACGATTACTTTGGCATATAAGATTTCAAGGGAACCGTCGTCGTAACAGTATAACGTGCATTTAATGTATTCTTATACGATTTCATGGGCTATTAATGTTGAGTTGAGTATATACTGGTGATGATGATGACAGGACAGTCTGTTGTTTTATATCAAATTATAAAAGCGTCAAAGGAGGATCCAAATTCAAGTGTAATTTGTACCGCAAGTTATTTCAAAAGTTGATCATGCGTTGGGTGTGACAAGGTCACGTAGCATGTGGTAAGGCGTACCAGTTTTTGGACTTTACTAAATATCATGCAGACACGGTAGCTTTTACTGAAGATTGCACAAAGCGACCATGCAATGAATGATAAAATAAATGTAATATTGGGATATGTATTAATCCTGTCACATTTCTTAGATAATAGCCGTCACATGCAATATAATAAACTACCCAAATAAAAATAAATAAATTGAAAGTACACATAAGGTGATAGGTCATCACGAAGTGTGTGAACTTTTGCGATGATATGGGTTGATATTAAAATTGAATCTGACTGGCATTGGTCTTATTTCTTTGCTAGCGATCTTGATCGCAGTAGTAATAAATTCACGTTTGTGTACGAAAAATGCTTATAAAACAATGATGCCTGTTGTCTTTAAACTTGAATGGTAGTACTTTTTTTTATTCCAGACTGACAAGTAGACTACTTTTTCTCGTACGATATGACTTGATTTAAACTCGGGAAACCTGATTTCTTAATTAAAAGTACTATTATGAGATAAGCCAAATGTTGTCTTCTTGAGCAATTCAGTCATAAGAGAAGAGAACATTCAACTGCACAGCCAGTCGCGTTTTAACTATAGTATCCTTAAAACCTTGCAAAATGCAAATAAAAACAAAAAGGAAAGATATTACATGATGGTTGCCTTCTGTTGACTGCATGCGACTCCCTATTTTTCGTTCTCAAAGAATCAAGTTCTGAGTTACTAATTACGAGATTTTGAAGAGGAAAAAAAATGAGTTTATGCGAATGACTACATTCATCTTTTTGATGCGTCCAACAGAAATACTAGATTCAAATGTTGAAATCGCCTTGTTTTATTATTGTAAAGTCCATTATATTCAACCTAGATTCTAGATAAAACCTGTCTTCAGGTAAAAATTTCTCAGGGAAAAATTCTACTAATAATAACAACTCACACTTCTTGTATACAAACTGGGTAAAAATGTGGGTGCTCAATTTTGTCTGATATGCTTGCTAAATGGGAAAATCAAGTTTTGTGACGCAATTTATGTATGTGAATGCTAAGTTTGTCGGTCTACTACCCACACGTGGAATGCAGCTTATTTCCAGTCTCGTGCGGATCAAGGATAAATGAAAGACAATAAAAATAAATTTTCCCAATTAAAAATAGTGTGCACAATACCGTCATTATTATAATACGAATGTAAAGTCGGCTTGGCTTAAACTTCATAAGTTCACAAGTTAATGAAAATAAATATGCACATCATTTTAATTGAATTGGGTATGATCTGCCAATTGAGATACTTTCTTTCAACAAACTTATTGCCACCACATCATGCAAGGATCAAGTTTCTATGTTTAAAGAAACGCTCAAAAATTTAACTGTGCTTAGAATACAAGCAGATTGAAATCGGGCAAGGTAACAACAATGTCAACTCAACAAGACGATGTCAACTCAACTAATCATTTTAACTCATAAACTTACTGTTCGACTTTACGGATCATTTGAGAAGATATATACCAAAATGTCTTCGTGAGCACTTCACTAGTCACTAACCATCACCAACTTGTTATTTTTTCACACAAATACGACGACAGCGATGATTCAACAATAATCACTGTCAACAACTCGCACAACAATGATGCTAGAAAACAACACTAAACACCATTTTTTGTCTTTCTAACTGACAAGTAACATTACATGTGACGCCGATAAACGTTACTAGCCCACTGAAACTGATCGAGAAGCATTGTTGAGAAGTTTATTAAATCAACCAAATCCAAAAGAAAAAAGGATGTCTGTTGCTCACTCAAATTAAGAGAAGGCATGCATGCATGCGATATAGCTAACATGCTTTATTAATCCTTAAATTAAAATACCAACCTAATTACGTCCCTTTTTCCCATATTCGCCGTAATAAAAGTTAGTGTCAAATTGCTCCTATGGCTGTGTGTAAACTCATTTAAGTACTCATTTGCGATGCGAGTCTTCCTTTGCTCGTGTTCTTCTTTCCATTCAATATTGACAATTTAATAATATAGCGTTTTGAACAACAAAGCAAAATAAAAATAAATTTTGTGACACTGACTGTCTCACTCACGGACTGCGATGCGATGCACTATGACTTTACCCGTAAGTTTAGCTACCACTTCTACTACTGTTTATTATACTGACTTCAAAATGACTGAACTAATAATTCTCGAGTACAATATTTATAATTTATAACGCCTTTTTTCTCACAATAACAAAAGATTGATGCAGTTTGCATACACACTCCTCGTTCCTTGTGTGTGGTACACACGTTAAGCGCAAAAAACATGTAATAATGCTTTCAACAACAACAAAGAGAAAGAAAACTATAATTCTCAGGGGAGTGAATGAACAAAGCAAACATGCATCATTACCTGCACTACACCACTGTTTTTCACGAGAAGTCGACAAAAAGCGTATTGAGTAAAAAAAGAAGCAGGATGAAAGGGTATCATCACTATTCATAAGGAGAAGGGTAATAACAACAAAACGATATAGTAAACTCGTCGTCGTCGTAAACGGTGATGATGGGCAATAATAATATTCCGTAAACCGTACTCGACAAACTTTAAGTAGAAATCGTATAGAAATAGTAGTTCGACTGTGATACTACCGTCATTAAATACTCCGACTACCGTTATATGAACAATATTGTACCCACACCATCACCACCACCACTACCACCTACTATTTTTTCAGAAAAATATGCAGAACAAACTGTCGTGTAGGTTGAGGTGAGGAGGAGGATGATGAGGATAATGATAGCCGGGGTAGGCAATGGACGGAGACAGAAAAAAATATCATCACTGCAACTGCAACTAAACCAAGGGAATTATCCTTGAAGAGTTCACAGGTAAATAAAATTTAACATAGTCAGTTAAAAAAGCAATAATATTGTTACTTTCGAGAGCGACGAGGTAAATGGCATGCTGGCAAGAGAACCCGAACTATCGCGCACCGTCACAGTTGTCATGTATGAAACCAAATGACAGTAAAATACGGCAACAAAGACCAACGTTTTTTTAACGATGAGATACCAGTTGTAATGAGATTGAATTTTGATAGAAGTAGCAAATCTGCATTTTGAAAAAAAAGTCGATTGATAATGTTGTGGTAGGCGGATTATTTGCGATTTGGTAGGTACACTTTCTACCAGTCAACTGAAAACTTGCTAGTGTAACGTCTCAAGTGTGAATTACAACAAACTCTGAAATATAACTGCTTAAAACCATATCGAAAGGATAAAAGAAATCATTGCGTGTTTTTGGAAACTTACCAATTTCAATATTTTATGTAATATATTGAGTCAAAAAGAGTTGTTTCAATGAATACATCAAACGTAATAGTTGAACGTAAAGAATGTTTAAAAATCATGCATAAATACAAACACTGCACTATTGCGAGCCAAATCAATCAATTAATTACCAAAATATTTAGACAGCTGCAAAATACGTTGAGTCTATATATTTTTTAAGTAATTTTCATTCTAATATTGATCTGCATCAAAACAGACAATAAGTCGTGTGGTACTCATAACAAGGCACATAAATTTTATTTAGTAATCAGCAAAACAAAAGTTTGATAATTAAAATCAAATCTAGTTAAGTTACAAGTGCAAGATACACAGAAACGTATGTATATATATATCATGCACTATATTACACATACATTTTTAACGATTTTATTTTTCTTACAATTAAAAAAATTCTTCTTAGATAATGAGCTGTAATATTTTATAACTTATCTTTAAGTTTAATAATACGAATTTGTACGTTACAACTGATCGAAATCTATTTTGATTACATGGGCAAAGCTGTCTGCTTTCATTATAAACATGTTTTGTTCATAATTTAGCTGCACATAATTAATATGTAACACGAAGATTTCCGTTTGCCAAGATTAAGATTTTTATGTCCCTAATGATAAAAAATAATGCTTGAGGAACAAAAATTATATGAATTTATCGTACCAAATCATTTTTTCAATGACCATCAAATAGACTTTCCTTCAGTATACATATATAATACTTATTTTTATGTCCAAGTGTGAATGTAGGAAAGGGTTACCTCCTACTTGACTTTGTTTTCATTTCATATCAAAACGGAAGGGTGCTCAAGGAAGGTGTATGGTTTTAATGTCTACTACTCACAGTATTGTTTAGAATAATTATCCTTAACAATATGTGTGTGTGAGAGAGAGAGATAATAAAGGAGAGAGGGTAAAATTGTAATAAAATATGAATTCGGTCAAATGTTGAATATTTCAATATTTTTTTATGTATCATTTTATGACGTGCTTACATTTCATGTAAAACTAATTGCTAATGAATTGTGATTGGCAAGAGTCAACGAATAAAAACTTTTGAAATGTGGCAGCAACGAACTGCGTTCCGAACATTTTTTATCTGCAAATTGACATTAACAAAGGGAGAAAAATTGAACTTCTGATGAAATCAGTTGGAGTTGAGAGCATCAACCACTTCACAAAATGTTATAGTTTTGTTTTGATACTTATTTTATGCTTAGTTAAACCATTTTTTATTGAGATTGTGTGAATTATGTATTTTTATTGAGAGAAGCATATAGTTTTGTACGAGATTTAGCTTCAAAAACAATTTTTAGCTGCAGAATTGTTTTCATCTGATGTCTGATAAAATCTCTGAAGACCCGTCAAAAATTCGCAAAAAAAACTAAAGAAAAAAGTTACAAGTTAAATAACAACATGTTTTGTGTCTTAAAACTTGTAATTATGTAAGTTTTTTGATGTTTTAAAATTCATTACAAAGTTTAAACCTATTGAACTCGCATGTACATGCAAAAACAATTTCCTGAAGTTGATGTGTCACAGATAAATTAAGTCTTTTATGCTTAAAAATAAAACTCATTGCAACGGTACAGTAACGCTGAAACTGAAAAGAGTAACAAATCACATCATACCAAAACACGATCGTTAAGTATAAATATTTTAATTCAGTGTACTTTCCATTTTAGTTATAAAATTTATACTTTATATATTCCTGCTTGTCATAACATATATGTATTTAAAAAATGGACAAATTTAATTTTAACGCATTATCTCTACTTAATGATAAATATAACAGAAGATTTTTATCATGATCATAACACTTAAGCTCGTTCTTTCGAAGTAGTTTGCCGAAATCCTCCATAAGTAATTTTTATATTTGCAAACCAACAATATATTTAGTATGAATGAGTGATTTTTAAAAATCGTGTTTATTACCTTTTTATTTTGTTCCGCAGTACTATACTTTGTTGTACTTACTTCCAAGAAGAATATTACAAACATTTTTTAAAAATCTTTTTTAGTATTAACAAATTTTACTCATGCAATTTTGCAAACTACTTCACGGCAATCTAGCAAAAAAATGACGACATATCCTACAGAGTTGTTTTGTCTAACATAAGTAATGAAAAAGAAAGGAAAAGGAATATTAAGACTAACATGACGGTGTTGACGATGATGCAACCTTTTTACGTGTATTAAAATTAGATGGCCACCCGTCTTGAATGATTTTTTATCGCGTTTCTACATTCTCTGTAGTTTTTATCAAGCGTATCAGCGAAGGGACGAGTTAATGAAGGACTTCCCCTAAAATTATTTTCCTTTGTCTATTTAATGATGATGAAGGAACAAGCTCCTTCACAAAATGTGATATAATCCATTGTGTTTTGTGACTCTAAAGTAAATATTTTTTATGGTCGTTTTATGTTTTAGGAGAAAATTACGGTATATTGTCGTATGTCTGTACATAACATTTCTTGTGTCGTGTTTAACATAACTTTAAAAAAAATGCAATGTATTTAATCAACTTTAAAACAGCCGTCATATGAATTGCAAGGAAGATTTCGGTACTTTCGGTATATTATATGAATGTTAGTTAACATTAACGTTATCAATTTAAGGACACGACACGACACGATGCACAAAAGCGAAAAAAGAAGACTAAAACTTACTTTTGCAGAAGACTCCTTTGATCAGTTTGCTCATTGAATCGCAAAGTGACACCATATTAGAATTTTGAAAGTAAACTTTTGCGTCCATGCATTAACTTTAATTGTGCTTAAAAATAATAGTTTCGAACAACACTATGTTGGAGGGACTCTAAATGTGTGATGGTATGCTCGACGCACGAGGACACAAATGTGTGGAATTCTTGGAAAGTATTCCATCCTTTGTCGAATAAATTCAACTAGCAAATAAAAATTCACGACAAACGTCAACCGAATCAACACTTTTGACACTTGCTTTTTTAAGCGATTAAGCTTACGTAAACTCGTCACTTTAATTGCATATCGTTTCAGTTCAGATAGGAAGTTATTACTCAAGTAGAATAGTAATTAGCATAGGTTAAAATTTGTAATTGCTAAAGTGTCCAGAGGAATTCAGACGGTGAATTGCAAATGTAAATTATGACAAGTGGTAACGATTAAGAGGGATGAGTTGATGAAACTTCTGAACACTCTCAAAGTGTAAATTTTGGTTTAGAAGCACGTTAGAATGCAGATCTTATTTCGATGGCGTGTCGAATGACGTTGGGTACAAAGAATACTAATATTTATGATTGGCACAGACGTAAGATGACTATCTCCACACTTTATACTTTGTTGGGATGGAATGATGGAATATATTCCACTTAAGGGCTCACACCATGCACTGGCCAAAGTACACTAAAAAAATCTCCTCTTCCTTCCAATGCAACGATGCGTATATTTAATGACCGTAAAT
>JAQFZG010000315.1:0-37280 GCA_034695465.1 Entomobrya nicoleti | reverse complement strand
CAGAACAGTTGTTTTATGAACCAGTACTACTTTCCCAAAATACTTTTAACTTTATGATGTGAACGACGTTGGTTGTGAAAAATATAAATACTTTATATACCACAATAATAGGCTATACGCATAGATGGGCTGGAGCATACTTTGGTAAATTTATTTACTCTTGTTATGATGTTGGGAATGTATGCGTGTTGTGTATATATAGTTGGTGTAGAATCCCGAATATATTTCTCAGATTCAGCGAAGCCCATGCTAAATATTATGGGAAATAAATGAATATATGCAAAAATGAGACGCAACTTTTAAGTTGGCTTTGTTTGGTCATACGCGTTTTACGAGAAATGTAGGAAGCGAGTGATTGTATTTTTTTAGCCGCAGCTCACAACCGCGGAGTCACCAAGCTCGATTTTCCAGCAGAGTTCCAGAATAGCACTAGAATGCGCTTCCTTTTGGTTATGTCGTCCGGTTCTGCTGTTTATATTGTGGTTATTATGCGGCCTACTCGTATCATCATTGTTGGGTTGTTGAAAAGTATGCACCTTTCAAGTTTAAAAGAAGGAAGTTCCGTCCTGGTATTTTGTTGAAGGGAGATAGACTATTGATACGCGTTTATGCATGCATACCAGGGCTCTGGCCACGAGTTGAAGTTGATGTCATTTTAGATGCATTATGTTTTTCAACAAATGGCTTTTGCTTATGTTTAGTTTTTAGAGCCATACACGCTCTACTTCTGGATTCGCTATGTACAATACTTAACAAAGAGAGTATGTTTTCGAACACGGTTGGCTTCAAATGAACTTTCTTTCTGGTTCGGTACCGCTTTGTTTTTATTTCACGTTTGAAGTGTAGTGTCATTAAAAACCAGCTTTCTGCTTTTCTTTTTTTCCAGCCAGTTTTATATATTTACAAACTGTGAATATTGTTTTTTTTTGTAATAATATAAAGCAATTCCAGCTCTGATAGAAATATAGCAAATAGCTTGCTGCAGTAGTGTGTGAAGACAGCGTAAGGAAGGGCTTACACACAAGTGGCACCGACAAATATGCAGAGAAAACAACTATTTTTCAAGCGGAATGCTCCCTTGCTTACGCACACTAGTTATATTTTTGGTTAACTTTATGAGTGAATCACTTTCCCCTCTACACATTTGTCATATCCGGTCTGCCTTTTTCTGCTTACAGGCATATGTAAGACCTGTGCTGTGTGTTGCATACATTGCAGTGCGTAGAAAACTGAAGATGCTAAGTTTACATAAGATGTCATAATGAAAATGGGAAAGAAAAAAATTTAATATATACTCGGGTAAAAAGTGACTTTTTTCGAGTAAAAACAATTTTAGCATGAGAATTGTGATGTACACAACATTGCATTGGATTTTGGGGCTGATTAGCACAATATTCAAATTAAATGAAGTCGAAAAAGTTAACATGGGTGCAGCTATATAAAAACATAATTACTATATGCATCTATGTATGTACGTCTCTACACAACACAGGCTTCTTCTTCTTTGGCGTATAACAGAGTCGTCTCAAGTAGCCCCAATCCCATCTCTCCAATTATGTAATCCAAAAAAACTGCTCGTTTCATTGCCTTAAAAGTTACACTTCATATCGATTTTTTGTACTTTCTTTGTTTCGTATTATTTTTCAATATTTTTAACGTAATTTTGACGCTTTCTCAGCTTTTAAATTAGAATCCTAATAACTTTCAGCACCTTACTACGATCATTTGGGTAAATTCTTCAGTTTATCATACTCATCCATACTAGTCTCTACATAATTTGGTTATTACATGCATCAACTCTGTCATGACATAAATTCAATGGAAACTGTTCAAAATTCGTATACAGAATATTGCCGTTTTTAACATAGTACCTTTTCAAAGCATGTTAGGTTTTTTGGCTTCAAAGGAGATATATACATACATAGTTTGTCTACTAGGTAGGTATAAATAAAGGAATGGAAGGAAATATAAAAATACTAATTTAATAGATTTCTCATTGTAATTAAAAACTTGTTAGCGCTCAATTTAGCAACCCGTGTAGCTGATTGTTTGAGTATGTTCTCTACAGATGATTAAATTTCAAAGTAAGGATTCGTTTACTGTCTACGAATTGAGATCGGATGCTAACATGATACATGACTCTTCGGCGATGTATCGCATAAAGAAAATATTATCATCTCCGCCTCAAATCAGAAAATTAAACATAGCAAACAAGTAAGCATATTATGCATTGTATAGTACCAACGTTTTTTTGCACGTCTATATAGGTATGTAGGTAACATTATTGCTCGTCTTTCGTCGTCTCGTTGTAGATGAAAACAAAAATAAAATCTTTAATTTTCCAGAGTCACGTCACGACAGCGAATATAATATATGTCCACATAATGTACAAAATAGGCATATGAACTTATTCTTGCTCTTTTGTGTTGAATGCTGGTAACAACTTTTACTTCCTCATGCGAAGCACAGAGAAAAAGTGCATTATTTTAGCAAAACCGAATGCATGACTATTAGATACTATTTATTCATGGAGCAAATATTGTATGTGTGATGTGTAATTGATGAAAAAACTAATACTATTATAGGGCATCAGTTAATTTAGCATAGCATAAAAACCAAATGTGCAAGTTTACTAAATAGGAACCTAAGTTCATTGGTTGGTTGATGACAAATTCTTTGTTTGTGTCGTCTCTAATAGTTTGAAGCTCCATTAATATGCATGCTTCTCTGCATTCAAGACATGCATACCATTTTAAAAACATGAATGGTGTAGCCAGATAATATGATATACTAACAAGATATAGACTTAACTGACTCAAGTTACTCGTAATACCCATAAAATTATTGAAGCTTAACGCAAAGAGCAGGGATGTTTGTAGAGAAGTTAGCGACTAACAAGAAAGGGAGAAAATAAAAGAGAAACTCAAAAAGAAAGAAAATTGTTAAAAGAAGTGCATGATTTGGAGAAAACTAAGCAGGCAGTTTATAAACTAGTAGTAAAAAAATACAGAGACCTAAAGAATTTCAGTCGTTTTTGTGTTTGCGTACTAATGAAAACTGAAGCACTATGCTAAGCTAACATAAACGATAGTACTACCTTAAACGGCTTTAGGATTAGTATTTCACTTATTTTTGGGGGTTACAAATCGTAGGTTTATTACCGTAATGAGTGAAAAGGGAAAATGGGATGTTTGCTAACATTAAAATATCTCTAAAGTTTGAGCATAAAGTTGGTTTGGACTGGCACACTTACCATCAGTTCAACAACACGACGACGGTCAGTACTCGTCGTCAGTTTAAAACTTTTACAAAAACTGTGTAACCGACCGTGTGATTTGTTGGTACTACTGCAATAGTACCAATATTTACTACTTCGTCTTTTATGTATCCCTTGTATTTTGGAGGGCAATGTAGCGCGTTTTGGCATCAATACGGTTTCTTCATACATAAAATCGACATAATCGTGTTTTGGCATGGCTTAAAATCCTTAACTGCTTTCGTTTTCATTGATGATCTTTCGGTTCATTCATTTTCTCTCTATAAATTGCATAGATCCACTCCACAATCCAAATTCAATACCCTCCCACTATAAATCAAGTATAAATGTAATCGTTAGGACTTTGAAAGACGATGAGTACTTTTTTTTCTCCACATTTCAGTTGCAAGTTGCAACACGTAAACAAAGGGCAGTGCGTAAATTATGTTATTTAAAGTTAACTGCTTTTTAATATTAGATACACATAAAGAAGGAACATTGAAAGCCCATATTGCATTGCACACAGTCAATTTGCTTAGTTTGAATGCAAATCGTTTAAAATGTTTAATTAGTTCGTAGTATAAAAACGATTCCAAATAAAATATCATTCTCTATTCTCTTTATACTAATTAGTAAATACTGTATAATAGTACTCAACTACTCGATTACCACTGCACTATCATATATATAATAAACAATTATGCAACATTTTCAACTTTCAACATTTGCTATGGTTAGACTTTACGATCCAAATAAGTGACGTCTAATGATACGCAAATTATAAATGCAATTTATATAGTAAGTTAACGATTGTAACACCATTTGTTTTGACTGCAAAGAACAAAATAGAAATCATTATTGGGCAAGGACGAAGTGGTGCAATCACCTCTTTCAAAACGCCCAAATAGTAAACAATACGAATATGGTTGTTAGTATATGAAGAAAAAAATACCTTTGTTTTGTATAAGAATACAAGGTAATATAAATCCACGGTTTATGACATAAAATATGATGGTTCCAGAAGAGTCATTCTTTTGAATTCTAACATTTCGGTGAGAAATACTTAAAACGTGGCCTCAAGCACACTTGTATAAATCGTATTTACGATTTAGTCCTTCAAACCCGATAAAGTGTCATTGCAACATTAAAAATCTACATACATGGAAGGTATGTTAAACTTCACTCTTTGTACTTTACTAACAATACATGCTAAAATTACGATCACTTCTTCTCCTATCATCATCTTCTCAGTCTCAGTGCAAGGCTAAAAATACTTTTTAAACTCATTATTATAGCAAAACGATAACTGTGAACACACACACACGTACAACGTGCATATGTTAAAGTGGTGATATTTTTCACTGGTAGATTGCTATTATGGATAACACTGCTAGCTAGTGCACCAGGAAGTAAATGTAGTGCGATAAAATGTTTTCATAATATAGGCACCACTCATTTCAACCTTTTCCCCCATCCAATATCTTTCAACATTTTATTGCAAATGTGCTGTGTGCGGCGAGTAACCATTTTTTGCCTTTTTGCGTGTGTGTGGGTGAACCAAGCTTTTATTGTCTCTACCAAAAAGTGTGTGTGACTACTAGCCCATCCGTTTCGTAGTATCTTCATATTTTTTATCACACTACATATTTGAGTTTTGAGTTCCCCTTTGTTCCTATTTTGCCACCCAAGTCTTTTTCTTCAGAGAGAGACTTTTATTAGAAGGATGATTCCATTGAGCTTCTCCCTTCTCCCCAACAACTAGTTGTAGAAGTAGACAAGCGAAATACAAGTCTCTCTCTATTCCTTTAGACCTTCTATGATCGTCGGTTGACTAGTCGTGTTGAAAAGATCTTGCAAGTTTTGTACGAACACTAATGCAGTATAGTAACCGAATTGTACATGGCATGGCATAAATGTCATTTGCTTTTGCTTCACACATATTCCTGCGTCAGAATCTCTCCCCCCTCTCTCTTCCACGTCTCCATTATCATTGTTATGAGAAGAAGTCATAATATGCACGATAATTCGCACTCATACATAAAGACGCAGACATTCTAACAAAGTAAAGTACATCTGCGACGAACTCCCTTCATTTTGCAATTCTCCATTACCCAGGCCTGCCTATTGTTACCTTAAACATTTTCTATCCATTCGTTGGGAAAGTATATAGCGTTAATGCATTGGAGATTCAGAGTACGGATGACTGGTTGATGATAGAGAACGAGGGAAACTAGAGGAAGGGTTCACAGATAACTAGGCACACTTTTCGGTGGAGTGCCCAGCTTGCCATCATCATCGTTTCTACATTTTACATTTCAAGCGCATGAGAGCAGAAGGAAAAGGGGAAGTGGAAGGTATGACGAGAGGAAAAAATAGAATCAAAATAGAAAGGGGAGATGTGCAAAAAAATCTGCACAAGTAAAAAAATAAAATTCCTAGAGCATTCCTACTCCAACACTTAACTTGGAAAGAGTGTTGTTGCAGTAGTGGTGGCATGTACTAGTGTTGTTATTACTGTCTTGTTATGTGTAAGTAGTGGAAAGTGAGAAGAGCATCACGAAGAAAGAAGGAAAAACACAAGCAGTAAGCAAAAACAAGTTGTGTCATCTCCATGTGAGATGTTGGTACAAAAAAACGAATGAGTGACGACGAGTTGCTTCGTGTCTCTGGTCTGTATTGTGTGTGTGTGTAAAATAAAAGGAAAATCAGAAAGGATTTTGCTTCAAATAAGACAACTTCTCAGTTAGTTGATGGGAAGGATACACAAGGAACAAGCCAACAAGCTCAGCTTACACAAAAAAAAGAGAGGCAGCAGAGGCATTGTTACTATCGTTAGTAAACGACAACGTCGTTCTCGTCGTCTCATCGTCAGAGCATTTTTATAGCAATAAGTTACGTTTTACACATAGAGCACTGTGTGAAGTGTGTGTAGTAGAGAGAGAGAGAGTAGTATACGCTGTACGCTACTCTCACTCGACCAAGCGATAAATTTCTGGCGTACTAGCTGGAACGCAGTCAGTCACTAAAGTCGGCTTCATTCATCGCCATCCTCTCTCTCTCTCGGTATTTTCTTTGCAAAACTCTCACTGTTCCTCGACAGCTTTTTCAGCTTGTCTGCTTCGTCGGTAATGCAAACTTTACCATTCACAAAGAAAATTTTGCTCGCCAAGCCAGCCACAACAGAAGAAAGGCTAAGAGTAAGAGGTTCAAGCTCTAACAAATCCAGCCACTCTGTATAAGATAACAGTAATAACAACAACAGAAGAATACGGTACGACGACGGCAATCAACAAAAAGACCGGCCTGCCGTACAATTTTTGGCATGTCAGGCCAAGCCGCAGCTGAAGAGTAAAACATATTATTACGTGAACGAAAGTCTAGAAAAAGCCAAGCAAGAGGTAACAATAACAAAAGAAAGGGAAAAGGAAAAAGAGAAAGTTTGACTTTTTAAATTACAACTTAAACACAAATTCAACATTACGGTATAAATTACGATAATATCATATAATCCAACCCTTTTCGTCGCAAGTTATTGCAATCTGACAACTATTAACTTTTGTATATTTTTTTGCAAGAAAAAAACATTTTATACTAACAACAAAAACGTGTTGTGTTTGTACACTTGTATGTATTCCTATGGTTGTTAACTTGTCACTTTTCGGATTTTTTGTGACATGACATTAGGACATGTCAAAATGACATGGACAAGTGACATATTCACAAATATATGTCATCTTATTTTTTTCCGTGACAAATGGACATGTTAGCGACAACATGTCATGACATGTCCATTTAAAATATATAATTGATGTAGCTGCATGTTGTAGTACATGGTACTTATTAGTTATTACATAAACTCAATACGGATACAATTAGGCATGTGTATATATGCAATGCAGTGCAGTGATGTCGATGAAATCTCATCCAGTGTAGAAATAATCATCAAAATCCTGTTCTGTGGTAGTTAGGTCCAGCATATATTTAAATCAGTAGCATAAGCAGGAAAGGAATGACCATTTTGGCGTAAATATTTGTCAATTTGTCATGAATTTTATTGTATGGACAAGTGACATTCTGACACGACATGGATATTGGCATGTCAATTGTCAATGTCACAAAAATCTCTCTACGGACAACTGACATATGTCCATGTCATCAGCTGTCACATGTCACACGACACGTGACAAGTGATCAACCATATGTATTCCTACGAAACTCAGTGTATAGTTTGGAAAACGTTTATAAAAAAGGAAAGGACTACAAAAAATCGTTTCAGGCTAAAATGATTATTAAGAAAAAAGTGGCCCCTTGCATAGTTTGTTCATTGCAATCATTGTCATCGTCATATATTCGTCACTTTTGACTTCCTCTCTCAACACACACTAGATTTGTTATATAAACAAACACGTACGAACAGAAGAAAAGGTAGTGGAAAAAAAAACTTGAGGGTAAACATCATCAACTTTTAGTAGAGCTAGTCAAGGAGAAAGCAAAGGAAAAGAGGCAAACACAAAAATTTGATTTTTTTTCTTCAACAATTTTGGTAGGAGTGGAGAGAGAAAAAAAACGGAAAACTCTTGTACACTTTACTGTTCTTCCTTCCTCCCATCTTCCCATTTTTTAACCTTATTTTACACACAGAAGCGTCTGCTCCTGTCATCTCTCTTCTACATTCGATCTTTACATCTCAAGAGGCAACCTAGTTCCGATAGAATAATAAAAAGCTTGGGAGGAGAAAGTTGCTAAAAAATAGTATCATAAGGAAAGTAAAAAAAAGAATCATTCTTTCTTGTAGTGTGTTTATTGAGTGAGTCTCTCCGAAAAAAACGGGGAAGTTGGTTGACAAAATCCTATTACATGGTAGACATCAGAGACAGCTCACTTACCACTAGACCAGTTGGTGTTGGCGGAAGAACGCTACCTTCTCCAATCCATCTCCTTCTTTTTTTCTATTTTAGACAAGTTCATATAATATGTACCCACGTAAGTAACGTTTTTCTGCTTAAATTGTACTAGACGTAATAATATAAAAAAGATGCGTAGTGCTATAAACGCGACTATTTCCATTTAGCAGTGTAGGTTAGCTACTTCAACTTCCACTTTTACCCATTACCCAACCACATTATTGCTCCAGCCACAACCATTAGAAGTTTGTATCAAAAGTCATTTTATTAAGCCTTCTCTCTGAGGTTTGAACTTTGAATGCCTCTAGTGCTCTCTCGTACGTCAGTGTACAACTCTGTCATTTTTTTACCAATTCACGCTCAGTCTGTGCTTCGGTCTGCAAGTCGAAGGTGTTAAGCGGTTTAAGAGAAATAGTAAAACTGTGTCACAAATACTTATACTAAACTTTGAATGTTTTAATGTAGTTCTTCATTTTAATGTACATGTGGTATTTTGAGACTAGTGTTTGTAGTTAAGTATCAGACATTAAAAAAACTATAAAAATCTTAAATAATCTACCCAGAACAAAACTTATACTGCATATGTTCATCAAGGTGAAGGTTGAGTGAAGGCTGGGATCTGGTTGTTGGGTTAACTTGCAACATCATAAAAAAGGATAAGAAGAGCATTTTATTATCCAGGAACTCACGATTTAAAATACCAGAAAGTGTTTTACATGGACTGTGGTAAGTTTTAAAATGCATGTTTACATCAATTCAACATTTTTATTTTATTAAAAAAACTTTAATGTCAATGACTGTACAAAAATGTAAGCTTCTTTTTCTTTGTCTGTGTTGTACAATGTAAATTGGCATGTAAAAGCAAATAATATGTGTATATATTATGAATGCACGCAGAGAAACAAAAGTCTGCAATCTACACTTGCACAAACCAACATTCCTACGTGCTCTCATCTTGTTAATATTATTAAAACATAAACTCATAAAATGACTTTGCAATTATAGCTCTTTATTATCAACTTATGTGCAAATAATCTGTTTACAAGCTATTACGAACAGGTGTGCCGGTCCATGGTTCACGAAATATGATTCATAGGTTGGAAGGTGTACATGCGTTTTGCCTCACAGCATGTTTAAAAAATAGAGACAACGAACAAAACTAAAAGAAAGAAGTGTCACCACAGGAGCATTCCTTTGTTTGTTCGGTGTGAATTGAGAATTTCTGTGTGGTAGCTAAATAAGCTAGGTCTCCCGTAATTTAATAATCTAAAAGTTTTATGCTCTGTCACTTTCGCATGCAATGGCATGCCATTCATCGTGTACTGCTGCAAAGCATAAAACTGCCATTTGTATTTTTATTGGCGTGAAAAAAAGAAAATAATATTATTAAATAGGGAAAATTATTTGAATAAAATAGTGAAAAACCATGTCTGCTCCTTGCTTTTACATGAGTATACATTACATGCGAACTTAATTAGTTTTTATTTTGGTATGCTACGATAAATATCTAAGTGTTATCTTTGGCTAGGATCTTGGGTACAAAAACATGACCATAGTTTAGTTACTTTACTTAGTTAACAGCATTTTCGCTAAATGACGTGGTTTTGTATTTTGCACAAAAACAAATGCAAATTATTTATAAACATTCTCATGATTCACGATATTCTGTAAACATAAACTTGTAAGATAGCCTGTCGTGTGTTTGCTAAAGTATGTTAAATGGAGAAGCGGCAAGTCGGCAAGTGCAACCACTCATATTTATATAAATATGGCGACTGCTTTAACACTTTAACCATTTTCGTGACTGATTTCATATTTGTAATAGTAATATCCTATTCCGGTGTTTGCTTCCTGTAAAAGCACATAACTAGTTAAATACGCGACACAATGGTAGATACGATGGGACTCGACATGGCATGTCAAAGTTGATGTGAGCATATGTATTTCTGCTATTTAGGTTAAGCCAAGCACCTTAACATGAGATCATAGTAGAGTGATTAGCAGCTTTATCCATGTTTTGTCTTTTCGGAATAGAGTCCGTTTTCTAAACTAAATGTATGAAAATGCCAGGTTTCTTAAAATTATAACATTACACATCAATTTCAATTTTGGGCAATGCTTTTGTTGTTGATCAAAGATAATCCAGGGCAAAATGTTTATCTGCTCATTGACCTGACACTTAACGTGTTCAATGTAAATCCACTTCCAATTCGATGTAGAGAGTTCTTTATAGTTTTTAGTATCGTTCAAGCAAAAATACACATCGAAAAGTATACATATTGCATATACCAGTAGGAGCTTCAAATACACGATGAAACAATTAAGCTTCGCCTTTAAATTAATCGCTTTTAGAATCATGATAGTGTCGGAAATATTTGAAGTTTTATTATTTACTCTGTAGAAATATTATATGCATATTTATATGCCATTTAAGTTTGTTAGTAGGACGAACAAAGCAACAAATCGATTAAGAAAGTACAATTTCCATGATAAGTTACACCACTTGTATCTTCATTGACCATAAAACTCGCCCTAAGCAAGCGCATGTATGTATGTGTATCATAATGAAAGGCTGGAACAGGAGAAACGGGCCGTAAAATATTTATGATAAATGATAAAAATTAAAATTCTACAGAACCACATATTATAACAAGGATTCGCACCTTTGCAGAATTGTAAAATACTATTCTTGGATGACGTCGTTTATGACTGGTTTTAGATTTGGTGAATGAAAGGAAACGTTCATATCTTTTATGATTCATGTTTTAAGCTAAATCATTGCGTTTTTATTATAGCTGTCTGTTTCCTCTCAAAAAACGTAGATAGTTGAAATTAGTCGCAAACTTTATTGCGGTCTTGGTCTTGGGTGAGTGGAAAAATTAAAAGAAGGTTAGCATACCTTTGTATTCGCTATAGTCTATGTAGTCACGAATTTGACGTATTGTGAACATGCAGAATACACAATAAAAAAGTAAAGCAAAAGGAATACCTATTTGTGTAAAAGTGTGTAATAAAATAAGTAGTTAGCCAGTGAGCCAACTTTACCACTTGCTGTTAGAAGCTATTATGCTGGAATTCTCATTTTCTTGGATTTTTCTGTCGATTGAGTACTGATTGTGGTATTACCATTCATTTTATTTTCATGACGCTTAGTTTTTACCTGAAGTTGATTGAACCAATCGCTCGAAACTTAGACAGACAACACATTCTAAGTTCTGACACTGACTAAATTGTCTACATGACCTAAACATTATGTAGCTATTTGTAAGATTGTCTGAACATATGCATGTATATGTACATATTATTTGATTAAATTTCTTTATTACGTTCCTTACCTTCCCTGTCATTATTAAATATACTGGATTTTTAATTTGATTTTTTTCAAGAAAAGGAAGGGTTCTTGCAATATGTATTGTAAACACACAATTAAGAGAATTCATTTCACATCAGCTAAGGTCGCACGTGCATAACGTTTAATACGCCTTTTGAATTGTCAAGATTCGTCAAACAACTTGTGTGTACATATTCAATATCACGCACGCCACACAAATAGGAGAACAAAAGACTTTGACTGTTGTTCTCATTATATTATATTTACATTTGTTCTTTGCCAAAACGAAATGTACATTTTTACTGACCACCGCAAACATTCGTGTCTTGTAGCTAAGTTGATATATTAAGATCGCAATATAATAATGTCGTGAACGGATCGCCTACCCTTTTCTTGTGCTAAGCGAGCAGTGACCACTATCACGATAACAAAAGGATTCCAAAAATTAATTCAACAAAGGTGCACCATTTTTATTAAACTGCAGAGCATTAAAAAAAGAATCCAGATGATATGCTACTGCTTTATTATCGATGCACCATGTCTATTTGAGTGTTTATTCACATCCTTTTATTATCACGCTACACAAAACACATGCAACTCAATCAGATAACTAAGGAAGCTACTTTTAGTCTTTTGTGCAGTTTCTGCTGCAGTCATTGCAAAGTTAGTATAGTAGAATGTTAGAGAACTCATATTCGTTCGTTGTACTTTGTTTTTAAAAAGGTTTCTACTCCACTCCGCACTCTGTGTCAATCATTATTACTATCATTATCGTATTATTCCTCTCCTCACTTTGTTATTTAATATCAGTGGTTTTTCATTTTTTAAACCATGACCGGTAGTGGCGGTTTTCCAGACTCCGTGCATGCCAAAATCACAAGGAGAAAAAAATTCAGGCTCATGAACAGGTTTTTGCACTCTTTAATCTGTCAGACCACAGTAGCATGAATTCATTGGAGAAGAAAGGATGAACGCTTTTAGGCATTGCATCCATGTCCGCCTCTGTTTATTAAAAGCAGAAAAATGGCAATAAAAGTGCACACAAGAATATTGTGTTCTGTTTAAGTTTTTAGCAATACGTACAATGTACAGCGACCACACTTAAATCATTATTTAAGTAAAGTTATGCATGAAATGCTGCGAAGATTGCTGCAGTCTGCAGTTGGCAGTCTGGGAAGGTGTTTAAATTACATGCATACATAGCGAGTCATTTTGTTGGCAAAGCCTATACGCTGATTTTTCATAGAAGATGCTCCTCTGATAAAAATGAAAAAAAAAATGTCTTCGGTATATCACACCTTGATTTACAATCTGCAGTAGTAATCCAGTGATACAACTATGAGGTACTGCCGTCTTCCTCATTTATGCATTAATATTATTATTACAATGTTTCATCTGAACAGATATCCAGGCAAAGTCCAACTATAAATTAGTTAAAACTTTCAGTTATGCGAATGTCCTTAAAGTTTCAAGATAAGCTACTCAAGCAAACTACCAAATTGTAAGTGAAGCTTCATATTTTTCATTTTATGCAAGACTTGGAGTGATAAATTGATAAGCGTTGCATACAACACGATACGGGAACTCGTAAATGAATGAGTTTGTTTACAAAGCTGTGAAACAAGTAACGCAACGCAAATATATAATTTAAGTATTTAGATAAAAAGCGTCTCGCACAAAATGGCTAAAGTGGGAAGAGTACACCAGTACACGAATGAGTATGCATATTGACTTTATACGAGACGAGAGATAACATAAATGTTAGTGTTGTTGGGTTGAGAATTGCGTGTTGTTGTGTGCAGTCAGGGGTCGTGACCATTTAGTCCAACTGGTGGCATCAAGGGTGGCATGCATTTTTACTCATTAGTGAAATCGTGTAGAATCGTGGGAGGTAATGGTGATATATATCCTGTGTCTCACTGCTACCGAATTATTTAACAAGTATCAGTTTCAAATGTGTCGGGAACATGACAAACGGAATGACTGTGACTGTGATCGCACATGACATGAACAAAGAGAATTAAGTTTTTAAGGAAACCTAAAAAGAAAATCTATGTAAAAGTGAAAGTATAAAGTAAAGTGTTTGGTGTCAGTCTTTTATGGAAACCACACCTTTTCAATGTAGCAGCACTATTAGATTTAAATAAAATAGATAAAACTGTAAAAGTAACTGTTTTCGTTTCACAAACGAGGGTGGCCGGGCGGTCGCAACGCAAGTGGTTTCAGGAAGTTTTGTATTTTACCGAATCAAAACTGCAATATCATGAACATGAACATCAAATCGTAAGCACAAAATATTTCACTTTAGTAAATAGATACATCTAGATTTTAGCCTAGTCCATGTACATATCTCATGATACGTGAGCATCAAATCAAATTACTTTGCTTGTCAAATTTTTGACATATTTGACAGATTCGTGTGTGTTTATTTGACATTATTACCCAAGTCAGCACTATTTGGTGAGTAGGTAGTGCTTGAACGAGGGAAAATATATCATGTGAGTTTATTTAGTTAGCATGAAAAGAGGTCTCTGCATTTACTACTAGTATTAGCGTCTGTGCGAAGTTTGTGGAACTGAAGTGTGGGAACCTCATACATTTGCTATACAATAAGCTTGTGAAAGAAAAGAATAGCAAGATTATTTGTTGACGACTGCCGATTGTGTTCTCTTGTAAAACGGTTTACGAGACAAAAATCTTACTTGCTGAGGAGATAAAGAAAGAGCCAAAGATATTAAATACATGAATGCCCTTTCTCAAATAGTATTAATCATAGCTTACTCAGACTTTACTTACTTTATTTTATGAGAAAACAATAGTTATGAAAACTGCAATAAAAGAAAGGAAGGAATTATGAAGGTAATAACTAATTATCAAATTATTACAAAGACACAAAGTATCGGCACAAAGAAAATGTTTTCCAACTAAATACATACATGGCTTATATGAAAGCATGTTTATTGAATAAATAGTACTTCATATTTTTCTTTCTTGCAAAATATCATTTAGCTCATAGTAAAAAATATACGAGGTTGTGAGTGAAAAACAACGCAATTGAGTTTACTTAAATTGTTTTGTTAAACCACGAAACAAAGCATCTCCAACGCAGACATATTAATTTTCCATTGATTTTAAGAGCAATTACAAATACCACAATAAATTACACACTTAGTAAAAATATTTATCGCAATTAAATTACTTTTTCTTGGATCATAAATGTGTTGTTGATTGAGTCAAGACATAATACCTAAAGAACTACGAGATAAAAAAGGAATTCGCAAACGACGTGTTTTTCGCATGCCGTCATTAACAAAACAAGTACATTTAACCTCTTTATCTGTCTTTAAATATTGTCGCTTTCTGATAAAAAGTAATTGTTTCAGACGACTTGTTGAAAACAATTGTATAAAAACTACAGATTTAAAACAAGCCAACAAACTGAAAAATAAATTTCTAATGAGCTAAAGAAACAAAATACCAAAATGAAAAAGTGCTGAGCTGTGTATTATGAAGATAAGATAAAAATAAAAGCAGTTTATCTTGGCTCATTTGTAACATAAGATATTTTAATGATTAATGACCTATAGTACTTGTGGTTTTGGTGGACTATGTTTTCTTGGTTTTTAAGAGCCTACTAAAGTGTTTTTCAGATAACGTAAGCAAGTTTTTGATCATTAACATTTTGGATTTTTTTTTGTATTTTGCGAGATCTTTCGTTCGTAGAACAGTAAATGTCTTTGTTGTGATGAGTAATATGGCAGATGTAATGCAAACCCATATTTTTCAACTGATCATTTAATTTGAAAGGCGGTCGTTGGTAGAAAACTTCATTATACGGAATACAGTCACGAAATACAGTTTGAAGTTGTGTTCACACGAACTTCCTTGTCTTGTCTACAACATTGGAAGTGTGGTTGGAAGTAGAGAAAAGAAAGCAGTGATAAATAATGAAAGCTTGTACTGGTCATAATATGTAACAAACAGGGAGTAGTGAGAAATGGAGAAATCATAAAATATCACGATTTTCTTTTTAGTTTATAGGGTTTGTATTTCGGTGATTTAATTTTGTCTCGTATGCCTTTTGCTGTGGGTTTTAAGAGTGATAGATGCACAGACATCACGCGGGGCGGGAGAGATTCCACACAAGTGTTGAGAAGGCCTATTATCAAGTTATTATGCGATGCGTGGGTAAGCAAAACTCTTACCGTCATCATCATTACTATCATTCTCTTTGCATACAATATACAATTCAAATGCAAGTTGACAAAAGTATATACGGATTCAATGTGCGAATTCTGGATAATGATATTGCTTTATAACTAATGAAACCGGTTGCAACCAATGTCTTAGTCCTTTTTGTTGCGACTAGCTTGTGTGTGCTATAATTAATTTAAATCCCTTGTCAAAATATCAGAAAGAGGCCTCTGGAGCACTAAACGAGTTAAGCCATTGCATTGCATAGGGCGTAACATGATTTAGTTTACTTCATAACGAAATAATATTTTGGTAGAAAATATTTTTCTTTTGTTTTAAATTTTCAAAATAGGTTCTTGGTCTACGTGAAACTCCAAATAAATTATTATATTCTTAAAATTACTACGATTCTATAGTTAGATATGCTAACTATAGAATCGTTAGAACTAACTGTTAATATTTAATCTCTCTGTATAGAAGCATACTTTATTACGGACTAAACAACTTTAGTAAATCTTTTTAGAATGAATTCGGATACTTTTTCGAAATATTCTTGAACTTATAAAACTTTATATTTTTGATATGTAATCGTGCTGATAAATAGACGGACGTTAAGAAACAGATAAAAGTTGAAACAAAAAATGATTTTGCGTTTCATGCATTTAATCGCATCAGTGGAAAACGACCCTCCTTGATTTAGAACATGAAGCCTGTGTAAATAATGTTTCGCTGTACTCACTATTGACTTTTACACCAGCTCTGCCTTTAGATTTATACAGCATCTCATTTTCATTTTACTTTGATAAACGCCATTTCATAGCACAGCTTGTTGTTTCTTTTACAGCATTATGCACACTGGTTTTGTTACCTTTTTACATTGTTATAAAATACAAAAGAAAACTGGGCATTGTTTTATTTGTATTATGCAATTTAAAAAAATACAACAATTAAATTACACACTTTACAAGGTTAAAAGATTTTTGTTAAAAGTTCCACTTGCTAATGTGCATTGTCAATGTTTGCAAAGTTGCATATATTTGTAAAAATTTGTCCATCTGGTCCCACAATCTGAGCAGTTAAATCGATCCAGTTCAAATCATTCTTTGGCCATTACATTGATGTTCTGGCTAGTTCGAAGATTTCGCTCAATTTAAATTAAAGCACATTTATTGAAAACAAACTGTAGTGTATTCAAAATATACTTCCAGTTTAAAATATTGAGTGGTGTACTTTTTAGACGTGCTGCTCATTATACAAGCTACTTTCTATTTAGCTCTTATATGCATTGTAGTTTGCTTGGAAGGCAAGGGCATCACTTTTATAGATTTTTCTTGCATATTTTCATATTACGTTTCAACGAATGTGAGCATACACTTTCCCGTATCGTATTGTTTTAATTGTCCAGATTAATGTTTCTGTGATATTACTTTGCCCCACAAAAGCCTTGATACATATATTACTAGCAAATGTATTTCCTGCTTAGCTATACATTTACTGTTTGAAATCCAAAGAGCACACACATGCACAACAAAGTCGGTTAAGTAAGTTATACAAAAGTGCAAAAATCTTGATTTTACAAAACGTAAATCCGACGTGATCAATAGAAAAAAGGAAACAGCCGCAAAAGTAAAAGCGAAATGACATACCAGGAGAAAAGTATTAAACCGACCATTATATAATCAGAACCGATGGCCTTTTTAAGTTTTAACCCTAAGAAGTATGTATACGTAAAAGGCCTGAAAGTCATTAGTGATGGCGATGATAAGTGTTCATTACAGAAAGAATGAGAAATCAACAAAGACAGTGTTTAAGTGTGATGGTGGAATATCACAATTTACGACATATTCCGCTACTTCAAGCCATTCCACTCTGCATAAAGTCCATTAAAAAGATTTTAATTTGCGATAATTGCTCACTATATATACCAATATATTAGACGGTAATGGTGAAAGTTTGGAAAGTGTGTAAAAGTACGTGTCAACAAATAAGCTCCAACTCCGGTAGACCACACGACATTTTCGATTAATGAAGAGGATGTCTCGGGATAATTTAGAGGTTTCGGAAATACAATATATTGTATAACAAGCGATTACCTATGTATTTGCTGCATTTAACATCGTCGTGCCTGGTAATACCACAGGCGAATTCAAGGAACTAGGTTTCTGTCCATCGGGATGATATTGTATCTACCTACTATAATATTTAGCGTACGTATATCCCTACTCAACTGGGTTCATTTGTCCGCATTCAAGACATTTGTCTAAAGTCCAGGCACCACATGCCACTTCGGAAACGCGGCTGCATAAAACGAAACAAAAGCATACCACGAATTCTTGTTAATTGGAACAATTAACCATTCTTTCATGAGTTTCATTTTCATTCTTTCACCAAATTATTCAATTTTACGTAAGTACATGGTAGCCTAGTACTAACCATTATTTGCACAAGGTGACGTTTAAGTGATAAACGCATACGGAAAAGGAAGGCAGCTTCAGTAATCTTCTAGTTAGATAAGTTAGAATAGAATGCTGGTACAATTTAAATCAAGCCAGGAATTTGTTGAGGGAATATCTAGGAATGTATTTGATGATTTGTGTAACTCAAGTTTGAGTTCGTTAACGTAAGGTAAGATGATTGCATTCTAAATAAAACCTTGAAATTAATCTACTTTAAATTACCTTTTCATTTTTTCTTTGCTTCGAACAAATACAAAAAACGTTCTCAATGTTAAAAATAGTGAGTGGTAAAAGTAGTCAAACGAGACATTTATACAGGGCAACTTACCGACTTACTGACCATCTTCTGATCAAACAGAAGTGAAGGACTAATCATTCATTTAACTCAAACAATGTTAGTTCGATATATTCTTATCGTTCACTAAATCTCCTATTTCGTACAATAAAACTTGCTACAATACTGTCTGTCAGGCAGTGATAGGATTAATTCCTTTGAAAGCTTATTTCTTTGTAAATTAGACTACCCTGAAATACGTTTAAATACACTATTGCAAAATAAATATATTAGGGAAGAGAGAAATTTTATTTTCGTAGAGTCAAATGTATTTTAAAGCTGGATTTTTTCGCTCGAAGGCAAACAAGATGCACGTTTGTAAGTATACCTCAACAGCATCTATAAAATATGCATTATTTTGTGGCACGCACAGTCACATCGTATTTATATGTAATGAATGTAGAATATATATATATATATCAAACTACAAAACAAAGTCGTTTGAATTTCCTATTTTAAAGTTACCAGCAGTTGTTTGCAGAGAGAAAAATCTACATCACGGTTGGTTGAGCTAGAGATTTTTATTTTAAGCCTAGTTGCAAAAGTACAATAAACCATTTTCCTGGAATAACGATAGCTAAATGAGTTTTTATTAGTTGTTGAGCACTGTAACCCTTATAAAGAACGTACGAAGTTTTTACTTGTGTTTCTAGAAATGTGACGCAGACGCTTTTTGTATTCATATGTACTCGCGTTCAAATAGAGAATGATCTTTTCGTCATTTTCATTCTGAAAATCACTAAACGTTTTATGGAGACAATCAAGCACATAGTATTGCATTGCACGTTTGATCGTTTTTGTTGTTGCGTTTTGGAGTGTAAAATCCTGCCACAAATAATATGTTGATGATACTTGTATGTCACATCACGTCGTATATAGTAGTTGTACAATTTGGACAAAAAGAGAGTTCTAGCCAAAACGCGAAATATGACAGATTGACTCGGATAAAGTTTTCAAAATATTTGCAATGTGCATACATAGAATAAATAGAATCACGGAAGGAAGTAAACGGTATCATCCTTCAGAAGTGATGTAACTTGAAGACAAAGAGATGTGACAGACAGCTTAGCAATATGCTTTAAACTCTGGCTTCAACTTTTTTCAGACAAAAAATGTTATTATTCCAATATTTTACGAACGTGAATATCATTTTTCTGTAATATCATAGATTTTTAATACTTTGAGTCAAAATATAAACTATACAAGAATAGTAATTCTATCATATCATAGCTCTGTTGTCTTGTAAAACTACCCCGAAAATACACAAAAACGATTCCATATGCACTCCTCCGCATTTGCCTATTGGTGACTAGTTGGATGCATTGAAATGAAACGATTGTTTGATAGCGGCTGACTAAACATTATACCTACACTTTACTTCTTCTCTCCCTATTTCGTCTTCCTCTTTATCATCATTCATTCTTTCCATCAACAGTGCTACTTAAATATCTCAATATTGGATATATATATCTATTGCTTTATCAAGATAGCTTCACATGAGTCGATCACCTCTCAAAAATGAACGAAAAAGTAGGAAAAAAGAATGGGACATGAAAGATCGCAAGACAATAAATTCGAGTTATGTATGCATAAATATTTAACGAGTAGACACGGAGAGAATTTCATTTTTCCAAGAAGAATTTTCTGTAGACAAGGTGCTTACAAGTTACAAATATAAAGCAATAAATGCAGTCTTAAAGTACTTCTAGAAGAAGATGGGTTTGATGACTCATAAATACCATGTTATGCAATCCTCCTACTTCGTCGTACCACTTATCAGTGCTGCAATACTTTGCAGTTTCACGTAACTTACAGTAATGTACCTGATCTTACACAAAATTACAATTTAAATAACATTTTATTGGCAGTTTTGTGTCGTCTAAACAGTACTTTCCATCTTACAAACAGCAATCATTACTTAACACCTAATGACAAGTTTCCTCAGTTGCCTATTAATCTTGAGAGACCTACTTTGAGATAAGATTTTAACTTTAATTTCTCACATGACACAAATCCTAACTCTTTGTTCGGTTAATGAAAACAGTTTTTTACTAGCAGTCACTTAATTTGTTATGACTGTGTGTGTAAAATGTGTTTTCTTGTTTTTTATTATTATAACAGGAAAAGGTATTTTAACAACCGCTATAATGGCGTAGTTGTAAGGGAGACGCATAATATTTTGTTGGAATGTATTTTTTATTTCCCCTTTATTACACTTTGCTGAAAAGATGTATACTTTCAACAGAAATTTCTTAGAGCATCTCTATACAGTTCAATGACAATAAAGGAGTAACAAAATAGAACGAGACACAAAAGTTACAAAGAATATTTATGTCTTTTTTCAACCTATGCAATGTGGAAGCGAAAGCTAAGATTATGACGCAGTGTCAAAGTTTACGATGTACTACGTTTTTCATTCGACAATTTTGTGATTCGTCTTATTGCAAAATGCTTTTTGCGCAGCTGAAAGTCAACTTATGATAGTACTGTCTGTCTGTCCGTCTAACAATCTGAAAACATGTAGACTCATTAACCATAAATTCCATTAGTAGGCATTTACAATCTCAACAAATCTCTCTCAATTACGTGAGCCGATGATGAAGTTCAAACGTTTTTACTTTTTAAATAATTACAGTATATTATATAGTTTTAAATGTTGCTGCTGAAAATAAATGTCCAAGATATGAAACGTGTGAAGTTACTTCATAAAGGCATAAAAGATTAGATCAAAGTTCAAAATGTAATTCGATGCAATTTCGCTCATTTGACTCGTCAAACTGATTAAATTGCTTATTTGGTGTTAATTATAAGGATGTTTGATGTAGTAGTGGCGCTTGTGGTGCCCATTTTTTACTTTTATTTATTCGTTTTGAGGGACAATATAATACTTATGATAACACATTGGTGTTCTGCCTAATTCGCTATGTACTTTATGGCTTTTTTATTTAATTTTTTATTTGTAGTGGAGAGTTATATTTCAGTATAGAACTTCTTTTGATTTTGGTGAATTTCCACAAGGTTGCCGACTTTATGAGAAAATGGAATCATGTACGATGACACTACTTTGAAACAATAAAACGGTTGAACATTAAGAGCAGTGAAGATGATATGGTTGATATATATACAATCTATATTACTATCTTATTTTAGTTTCTCCGGAAAATACAACACAGCGAGAAAATAAAAGCTTGCATTAATGTGTCGAAGGGACATGCATAAAGTTTATATAGTATATATTACCATTATTATCCATTAAATTTTACTATTTTGAATAGTAGGAGATTTCACAATCTATTTATTTAGTCAATGACTTTTTCATGAGTAAAATACGTATAGATACGTAAAAAACGGTTTCATATCGTTAAAAGCATTGCCACTAGGGCTCTATCAATCGTATACTAGAACAGTGTTAGCCATGAATAGCCCTTGAACTCTGAACAGAATTAAATCTATATGAGAATAAATTCTGGTCATTCTGTTCATGAAAACCCTATCATTACACATTATAAATTGAAATTATCTCTATGAAAAGTCATAAAAATATCTAAATAGATTCTTCTTGATATCTTAGGTAAGCTGCCAAATATTAATGCAGAAAATAGTTCAGTTTCAAGCTTCAGAGATGGTACAGAATTTCTCGTCCTATTTTTGGAAGCATGTGAAATAAAGTGACGTCCAGCTTGACAAGAAGTTGACGCTGCCGTTTAAAATTCCTCGCTCTTTGCCTTGTACTACTGCATTACTTACCCGCATTTCATGTTAATATTTTCTTCAAGCACAAGACAAGTAAATCTGATGGGCTATTATTATAATACCAGTCGTCTGCTTTTCATAACAAGCAAACAGAACAGCTTTCTTCAAAGTAAACTTGTACTTCATTTTAGCATAACGTAGCGGGTGGGATGCAATTTACAGCATTTCGCGGTAAACATGGAAAATACTCGTAATATGGTTGTGTGCATAAGTACCATTTGTGCCAAACTTAATGCACCGAAAAATTGCAGGAAGTAATGGTGTGAAGTGGTTACCGAATTCAGACTTTGTTTAGGAATATTGGAGAAGGAAGTATCATCAAATATCAATTCATTTCGTGATTGCTAAGAATTAAGTCTGTACTTTAATATTTCATTTAACAAGAAAACACCCTACAAAATTTCTTAATAAAAGTACCAAGTGTCTAAAATTGTACTGCAAAGTAAATCGTTTTATCGAGACATTTTCATGACATGTGTAATTAATAATTAAGCTAACAACAAACTCCATTACACTGTAATATTGCAAGTTGCAACAGCTTACAAACTAAATTACTAGAGAATCCAGAAATACAATCGCATGATAGACAATTTTATGTAAGATAATTAACAATAGGGCAACGTACTATCATTCACAATTCACATGCACTGTCAATGTGCATAAAAAGAAAATTTATTTATACCGCAACCATTCACAAATTCTAATGCTTTGTTAATGGAATTCGGGACAGAAGGGAGAACCCAACAATTATAAAACTCATCATCATAGCTTTAAATATTCTCATAATTATTTGGTGCATGCTTACCTTTTTTAATGGTTAAAGTACGATGCAGCAATAAATATTGTAAACTTAGCAAATTTGAGGTGTAATTGCAGAGCAATTTTATGAAAAAACCACAAAAAATATACAGGTACATGCGTTTTATTCTTTGGCTATATGCATTTATGTAATAATTAGAAATTACAACATATCAAAGTAACGTGCTTGGTTGGGTGTCTGTGTCGAGTCTCACTATGCCCCTAAAATGCGAATGCGAGGACACAGAGAGGAGAGCTGCAACCATTGCACTTATGTACCTTATAGCTATGAACAAGCGATACCAAAGAGTTTTCCAAAAAGTTCTCTGTAGTAAATATAAACGTGTGCCTTTCTCTTAACATCCTGTGCCATATTTATCTTAGAAATTCACGTTGATTCGGCTCCCTCTACTTGCAATTTTTTCATCTTTAATGACAAGTTGATGTACCAACCTAGATAACAATTTGATGCCATATTTTTTTTATAAACCTGGTTTGCAAGATTTACTTTTTGCTGCAGTGTTGGATGTTAAATTTAATGGACAACATTTACATACATGTTCGCTGCTGCACTGCATCCCTTCTCATTGCAAGTTCAGTAAACTAATGTGGTTTGGCACGTTCCGGAATCCCATCAACGACACCGAAATAGCATAATGCTGCATAGCGTGCACCTTTCTTCGGCACGAATCATGAAAGCAAAAGTAGTATACGTCGTATTTTGATCTTGATGATAACGAAACACGAAAATAAGAGCAGTGGAGACAAGCGTGAGTATCGTTCATTGAGGTATAATGAAAAGAAAGAAACTGAATACAAATCTTGCTTTTTATCTTGATCCATTTTTAATCAAACGTAGCAAAATCAAGAGAGCCGTGATCATCATCTTATGACCATGTGTTAAAAATCACCTTTGCCAAAAATAGCGAATGGAAAGTTAAAAAAAAACGAAAGAAAACCCGATTTTCGTAGCCTCAATAGACACGAGAGATAAGTAAAAATGCATCATAATCATGTAGATTGTAATACAACTAACATGGAGAGTTGTGCAATTGCACTGTTTTTAAAAGTTAGTGACTTGTGTAATTTTCTCAAAGGAAATTGTTATCACCGCACCGTTTAGAGCAATGTGAGCGTGCAATCTCATACAACCACACATTTAGTGACTGGGGTTTTTTGTTAGACCACAAATGGGGTTTCCTCTGAATAACAAGACGATAATTATCACAGCGACCGCCGAACTGTACTGAAACACATGTCAATTGAGGTCCCTACTCTACAAGGCTGGACTTCATAACTAATGTATATTTGAAGTATAACAGTACTTTGTAGCGATAAGTTATATAATTAAGACACTTGAGTGCTTGAGTCTATAAGTCTTTACCTTAAAAACTCCTGAATGTAACGCTAGTTTGGTATACGATGTATATAAAATGTGTACGAAGAGGAAGTTGCGTTGTTTGTTTTTTAGAGTATAATTATATATCGTCATAATATGCATATGTTTTGTTTCTCAACGTCTTGTGCGATTTATAATATTATTATTTTTTCAAGCTGAGCTAGGCCTAATTAATATCCCGACTGATTGACTATGAAATCATCATTAATCCGACAACCCTAGTGTCAATTTTTTCAATACAAACTGGAAATATATGCATGAGTTGAGTATTTTGTCCAGTTAGTTGTGAATAAATCGCTGTTTTCTGTGAAGTGTTGTGCATGTGCACTTGTGAATACGTGTCTGTATAATTTGTAATCTCACTGAGAGTTAAATTTAACCTTATTGCATGCAACTTTAAAATCAATTAAAATATAAATCTTCATGACTTGAAAATTATTTTTACTTGTAAAATAATATCCTCTAAAACTTTTCTACTTACATCATCAAAATTTAAATTGCTACTGGCTACTACTGGCGTGGGCAAAAGTTTATCATGAATCTGAAATTCTGCTTGTAAATTGAAGTCCATCTTAAATTGAATTTTAGGGATATATTTTGCAAAGCGGTCCTTTTATGGTCCAGTAACAGGGTCCTATATTAATTTATATCAATCGTGTGGTATAGATGAAACACTGTACATAGCATGAACAATGACTAAATTTTACAACAAAAGACAAGCATGTCATGTACGTATGTATTTAGGTGGTCGTGGAGCGTTGTCGTTTGATAAAGGCTTAAAACTAAAAGCAACGGCAGAAGTAACCCGAATTCAGAAGCGATTCATTCTAATTCCTTACAAAACTCATCACAATTTAGCTGGACAGCACTAATTTTAGCTGCTGGATGGTCTAAAAGGAGTAATTTTCGTGAAGTATAAAACTTTATTTTACTTCCTTAAAGAGGAAGGATGAGAAATTAGCATTATTACCCTGTTTCTTGGAGGAAGAATCAGATCTAAATGATAGTACATGCATACGTAGCAAGCTATGTTACAATAAATCCAACCCAGGAATACTGATCCAACTAGCCACAACAAAACAGCCTAGAAAATTGTTTTATATCTTCGTGGACTACATGCATCTTTTAAAGTGTGAAAAGAGAGTGCTCATTCGTTTTCTCCATAAAATCACTTGAGATAAAAGATCAGAGGTGAAAGTTGTGCTATGATAATCTTCATAAAGCATGTATATATGCATAAATTTCTAAACTGTGACAAAACCGTACATTTTCTTCAACTAAATTGTGGTTCCTTTAAATTGAATCAGTGTTAAATTGCTTTAAGTGGTCTTCGTTCGCTGAAGCAGAGACGACAAACTCAAGCAGGTATTTTATATCTCTACACAGCTTGGCAAGGTTATCAAAATAGCAAAACATTTTGTACCCATACATGTAATACGCCGTTTCATCACTCCCACACACACACACAACAAGGCATTATTAGAACATAGGGGTTGTGCAATTTTAAATGGGTTTAAAGTAGATGACAGTATATCCACTGTTAACTTAATCATCATGGCTAAGTTCTCAGGTCCAAGTACCTCACTCACATCACCAAAAAGTCACACGTCCATTTTATACATCATGAAGTCAAGTGAATTTAGAAGGACAAAATAGAATGGCATTTTGTACAGTTAGGTGTAATTCTTGTGTCAACGCTCTGATGATATCAAAAAATCCGTACAGAAGTGTACAGAATATCAAGTGTAAAGTAGACACACACTTCCAGCAAAGTTTATTAATAGTGCTTATTGCTAAAAACGAATCTATGTAAGTGTGGTGCAAGGGAAGTAAGTAGCTGAAATATTTCACTCTCTTCTGTTTCCAACAAAACTGACAAATGGTAAAAAGTCCATTAGAATGTCATCTCCTTGTCTAGTTTTTACCAATTTTGTTAGAATGTAGGATGACATCTAACATACTAGTGCAACTATAAAATGTTTCCCGTTGGGGTAGACAAGAGAGCTGGTTGAAGAGAGTTTTACTCTCACAATGTAATTAACCTACCTGTAGGGAAATCTTTCAAAATGATTTAGTTTTACAATATGCACTTACACTCACAGTCTGTGTATACTTTCTCACGATAAATTTTAAGGAGTATATTCTCAGGAGTATATATACCATGTAATATGTGTGTAAACTCAAAGGAAATTTATCGTGCTAATATAGAGCATTTATCAATATCAATTGGTGTAAAGAAATGTTCTGCTATACCATGATTCAGCGCAAGAGAATTTCTGTACAATTGGCATCTCCGAACTCATTCGCCAGAATTACATATATACATACTGTATGCTATATTGAATCTCTTTGGTCTTTTAGCACAAATTGGTAGCAGCTGCACATATCCAAACTATTTGACGGTTGGGTAGCTACTACATAAAATAACTTACATACCATGTGCATATATGTATCACTGTCATTGCTTTTTTTACTTCAAGGAAGGTGTTATGACTGACGTGAGAAAATATCTTTTAGTTCTCGGGATAACTTTGCAAAAAAAATGTAGGAAGATAAACTTTGAAAGAGTGAATTGGAGCAGTTGAATGGTCGGTTGTCGGTAATAGTAATACTACATGTGTATGAAGAATGACATTACGAAATGACTTGAAGAGTTTCTTGAACCAAAATGAAGAAATAAGGTGAACAGACTGAACTAGTTGCGTTGTCTACCTCTGTATTCATACAATATACTTCTGTCCTTGCCCTCTCTCTGTAGATTTGTCAAATTCGTTGTAAGGATACTTTTGCTTTTACGATGAAAACAGTATGGGGGACAAGAATTCGCATATATGCGCTTACTTTCAAACGAAAAGTCGTCTGATTAATTTTTTTATCAAATCCTCTGGTTTCAATCCAGGATTGATGCTGGATGTTAACATCATAAAAGTTGATTCTTCTTGGTGGGTTGCGGTTACAATAAAAGCCATAATTCTGTTGTGAAGGAAGACGCAATTATAGTTTTTCTTGTAGTTTGTCCGATATTCCCTTTTACAAGCATTATCAAATGGTTTGGTTAACAATGAATAGTGCAAAGCTTACTGAGAAAAGACCAACCACGAAAAATTCTGGATATGGCATGAAAGAGCAATTTGACTCACCGCACCGGTATATGCATTTTAATATCTGGGTGGCATAGCACACATATTTTATACACAATCTCTTTATGGATTATATTCACGGATAAAGTACACAAGTCATATTAAAGTTGCATGCCGATAGCATTTGGCCTCCTCTCATGTGCATGAAACTGGCATGGCTCTTCTTCACGACTTGAACTCCAACAGAGGTGAAACTAACATACTTGTTAGAAAAGTGTGGTACAATGTTCTCTTAGTAGATAGTTGATGGCTTCGTTTTGTGCATTGCATGATATTCTACTTATTTTGGCTTTCCTTAAACAAAAGGACGATCCTTTCCCTCCCTCCTTTTTGCATTACTTTTCTCCTCAGTCAGTCGGTGGTGTCGGTACTAAACTGCTTCATTTATTAATTACCACAAGTCCATTGCTTTTTTAGATTCATTTCTCTCATGTTCCACTTATTTTACAATTTAGACACTTTCCCTTTTTCCTAGAACTATTTTTGCATTTGACATTATTGCCTCTAGTGGTTGGTGGTCGGATATTACGAAATGGGGGGCGATTTAATTATATTTTACGAGGAAAAAATACAATTTTCTCGCACATCCCAAGAATATTTATATTACCGAATTCGCCAAAAAAGTAGGACTGGAATATGTCCAATATTTTTATGCGAAACATGTAAATACTTGACTATTTATGATTTACATGGCGTGTAATAAAGTTACTTATTCATAAAGTCTTGCATTCAATATACTTTACCAAACTTTTTTTTTTTAAATGTTCCATAATAAACTATTACAGTACAAACATTTAGCATTTTCCGGAAAGCTCTTTTTGGTAAAATTTTGATGCATTTCAATATTGCATTTTTTTAAATGTCTCAAGTGATACGTCTGTGTTTACAATTTTATCATGTAAAGGCTCGAAAACAGATCAGTGAATATTCAAAAAATTACTGAGGATTTTGCCAGAGGTCATTTAATAGATTGCAATTTAACGAAAGAAGCCCACTTGTCAGTTAACTTGTTTATCAAACAGACAAGCTTTCATTTCACTAGCCTTTTATCTTTTTCCTTAAAACCAAAACGAAAATACATATTTTTTTTTATAAAACACCCATTGTTGAATTACTATCCGCACTTTGTTTTACTTTTTTATTTTGTAGTTTTTTGCTACTTAACTCATGATTTTATATCATCAAACTACACAAAAAATCACTTTAATGTTTCATATCAAGAACGACGAAATCACTGTACATATATTTATATAGCCTACATAAATAAATGTAATAAAAAAGTACTTCACTGATGTTCCTAAAATGATGTATGGCCATAGTCATTTGTATTTTTAAACATAAAATTATTTAAATAAATGCAAAGCAATAAGGGTGAAACAATGATAATGGTAATTTTGTTAGCTTATCTGAAACCTCTATGCATGCATATCTGACACCCTCTTACTTTCCTTATTTAATTTCACTAGTAAAAAAACAGAGAAGCAGTGTGATGAAGTGTAAATTTTTTATTAACTTTCTCTACCCGTGCTCAGAGACAGCGATGCGATGGTATGACAGATAATATTATAATGTACAGCGGTAGTGAGTAAAGAGAGATAAAATTTCCCCTTCGTGATTCCCTACATGTGATACAGTAGCTCTCTCATTTTGTTCTCACTTTGCCCCCTCGTGTATTTCAAAGAGTGAAGCCGTATCGTGTTAATTCGTCGGGTTGTACAGAGGGAAAATGTGGGACAGCAGATATCACATTACACGCTTTACACTTTCTCTGTGTCGTTTTTATCACTTTATTCTTTTCTTGATAAGTAGCAACATGCCGAAAGGAAAATGGTGAAATTCTAGATTATTTTTACGTTAACGCTATATCATTTTCAAGTGTGTCTTTACACGTTCTCATTATTTCTCTTTTAACAGGATTATGGATTTTCATAAAAGGAGAAAGAAGAATGGCTTGAATTAAAAAGGCACGAGAGGACTACAGGGAAAGTAATAATTCCATAAAAATCGTCCTATACTACCACCACCGCTTCTAGCCTTTTCTCCAACATTAAAGGATTCATAAATAGTAACATGCGTACGTTTTTGAGAAGAAACACTTTCCCGTGAACTGCTGCGTAACACATTCGCATTCAACACTAAACCCCAGTACAATAGCTGCTGCCAAAATAACTAAAAGGCCATCCTTCTTCTTTACTTAATCGCCGCCACCACCGTCACAATCGCCTGTTACTTCACTTACGACTTCTAGAAGAGGTGCATTAGTAGCCAGGGGCGTCTTGTCACTGTTCTCGTGCCAAAGGATACGACTACGTTATTTGTGATGATTTATTTCCTCTCAGTACTTCAGCTTCTCTTCCAACTTATAACCGTGTCCTCAAGACAATGCCACGAAAGAAACGTTATTCCGCTGACCGGTGAGACCAAGGAGTCTAGTCAAAATGGCTACCGTTACGGAATCATACAGACTCCCAATTTTCCCAAACAATTTCGCACGCCCTACAATGTAACTTACATTATAGATGCATCTCACCGCAGCAATGATAGTCAAATCAATCTGTACCTTACGCAAATGTTCCTCAATCAGAAAGGCGTTCGGTTCTTCCAACGTTCCAGATTGGAGCCTTGTGAGCAAGATGGGATAACGCGCAAACCGATCATTGGCCGAGATTGTAGAAAAACACATGATCAATTGTATCCGGAAATCTTGGTAGACAAATTACATGATGTTCTCCGGGTGTCAACATCGTGCCCCTTTTTGGAAGTAGAGGTTACTGTACCGGAATTGTATGGCTATCATTATAGGACAGTGGATCCCTTTCTCTTTTACGTCTATGGATTTAATATCACATACGAGATTGTGCCAGAAAAATTGGGCCCTAAGAACGAATCCTGTAATCCAAAAAATTGTTCCAATTTGGGACACTGCTATCTTGCAGAAAATTGGAGGTAAGAATGTCTCTTTTCGCAGAAATGAAAGCCTACAAGCAAATTTCCTCTTACAATTTCATTGTATTCTCTTGCAATAATAAACACGTGTTGGAGAGCAATGTAATCTTACTATTACTGCACTGCACATTGCTATCTAGCTCAAAATGTACCTGAAATTTCTCTCTTGGAAAATAATAGCAATACGTGCCGAACATATTGAGAGAGTTTGCAATGAAGGTGATTAGGTGATTATTAGTATACATTAAGAACTGTATATGTATCTCGTTACAGGGACTTTTACTGTGATTGTCTGAAAGATCATCCTGGAAGATACTGCGAATTCAGCCCACACTGTGACCCAGAAAACAATATTACCTTTTGTCGCAACGGGGGTAGATGCAGGTAAGCAGTCTTAATTTATTTGTGTACAAATTACATATATAACCGAAGCTATGGCAGAAGATTTAGTGCGATGCAAACTTTGGTTCTTGGTATATTATTAACTTTGAATGATTTTGTAGATAGGTGCACTTGAAATATGAAAATGATTAAAGTGAAAACCTAAACCAAACAATTTTTCACTCAAATGGCGAATTTATTAACATCCTTTTTTATTTAAAACCTTTTTAATATGAAACTTTAGCCAAAAAGTTTAACATTTTCAACAGATGGCAAAGTAAACATGTTTTGTTCAAACATAGATCATATTTTTTGTAGAATTTTAGTTTTGTTTTTGTATCTATCTGGTATGACGTCACAAGCAAAATGTGTAGAATCTTTTGTTTGGAGTATTTAAGTGACTAAATGGATCACATATTAAGAAAATTTTGTTGCAGTTCTTTGAAATTGTATGCAGTATGCTTCTGTATAACATGCATCTCAGAAAAAAGTTTCTCTTTTGGCATGCTTTGCTAGGAAGAAAAGCGTGTGTAAAAAGTTTGTCCTGGGCCATTCCCTCTAAAATAGATTTTTTTCTGCAAAGAAAGCAGACAACAGCTCACTTTATGTAGCCAGTATGTATTACACTTGAACTGACAGGGCATTCGTGCATGCAGCTCTCTCGTGTCTTCGTAATAAAATAAAAATAGAATACACTCTTATTATTTTCTACTTTCCCTTTCTAGTTGCAGAACAGAGTAGTACATTTTCAATAAAATATATTATATGTGGTTATGCGTACATTAACCAGCAGCCTGCAAGTTGCAAGCCCGTCCGTCTTTTACTCCACATCCACAACTCTAAGTTGTCAGTTAGACGGGGCAGAAAATTCCAACAATGTAAAAAAAAACATTTGGTCCTAGTCTCAATTCTTGTGTAGGTACAATGCGCATTAATCAGGATCGGCTATACTGCCAGACTTTCTCCACTTTCTCAGACCAAAAATGTCTGTTTTCTACTAAAATCCAATGAAATGTTTCGCTGTATCCATTTTTTACACCACTCTTATCAAAACAAAAAGCCGAAATGAACGAAAAACAACAACAAAAAGAAGTGTTTTTTTATTTGTTTGCTAGCGATTCTATGTATTTTTATGTTTAAATTGTAGCATGCATGAATGGAGAAAATGTATTCATATTTTTTCGGCCTTAATAACATGTATATAAACGTACAAAAATCCTATGTGTAAAATGTCAAATACATGGCTCATAAACAAAACGTAGTCGACAAGCTTCCTTTTCCTTCTACCGGAAAGTTGGATGGCAGCAATTTTCAGAATGTAGAATAAAAAGACAAATGTTTAGGCGATGAGCATTTTTCCTACTAAACGTTTTCACAGTTTAAGCATTCAAGACATTCCAAATATTTAAGACAGTTGTTCATTTTGGATGGATCACAAAAACATTTAGATGTAATAGTGAATATAGGAACGTTAATTTGAAAAATGGTTTATAGAAACATACTTGACAATGTAGCTGAATGTATTACCATGAATCAAGTCGTACCTTGTTGATTGTAATATCTTCGTGATGATATATACACACACATCCATCCGTTCTCTAAATCAAACGAATGGGAGAGCTCAAAGGAAAAAAAATTAGGAAAAGTTTCTATATGTTTAGTTGAGAGTGTAACCCTTTTCCAATACCAGCATACAGTGCAATAAAAGTTGGTAGTGAAGTGAATGATGTACTTTTCTCGCTCAGTTTGCCGGCAAAACACAAGGAAAGAAAGGTGGTAAGCCGGTTACTGATTGCTGATCATGATGCTATATCGACTGCATCTTTTTACTGGTGACTGAGTTCCAATGAAATTCAATCCAAACATGAAGGAAAGAGAAAGTGGAAAACATTTAATAATAGCAACGTAAAATAGCTCTACTGATACATTCATGTACCCCACAAAGTAACGCGGTGAAAGTAAAGTAAGCAATTCAATGCTGACACACACGTCACGTCACAAAAACATTCGATTTGAGTTACATGAATGGGTCAGATAACAGAGGGAAAAAATACAATCAGTCTTTTCCCACTTGGTGCATGACGACTCTATAATCATTCATGATCACTAAATATAATATGTATCTCTGCCTTCTATGTATTCATTATATGTATCATATATATATTTGCACTCTTTTCGAAGTCATAACAATGTAATGCTAGCAAAGCAAAGATTGAAACCACAGAAAAAAATACGAAGAGACAAAAAACGCAGCACAAAATCGACATCACTGTACAGAGTACAGACTACTGACTACGAAATGAAACCCATCACTATAACCCATCAGCTCGAGAAAACTTATAAAGTAAAAGCAAAAAGAAATATATAAAAAAAAGTAATGCTGAGACGTCACAAAACTCGCAAAAAAAACTAGCACTGTGGAAAAACGAAATACAATGGTTTCTTTTAGATGATGAATGTATATCATGTTTATATCTCGCATTTCATTATTATTCTATCTGGAGTCTTGTACATATATCATCATCCATTTCTTGCCAACAAAATATGCCATGCAGTAGTAGTGTTTGTCGAAATCTCGAAAACTACTCTAGACTATATATAACCAGCTAGTTATCACTATCACATGTTATGTATCTATTTGGACATGCTTTTATCTATATTTTCTTCAATTTATCATGAAGGAAATCTGTTCTTTCTCTATCTGATCTGATACTTTTTTTTCTCGTTTGAACAATTTATTATTTGACATATTTTAACTGTGACAGTCTGGAAAAAGATTCCGAAAGTAAACATATCAATCATCTCTCTGGTACATATTTGTTGATATAAGTCATAGAGAAGAAGTAGCCAAGGTGGTTCGTGCCAAGTCAAACTTGTAGTTAAAAAGTTCATTTCGAGTATACAAAACGTACACCATATTTCATACAATAGCGATACTGGATAATAATTCCTTTTGTAGAAAAAGACTTACCGCACAGTTCGTCTTTTAGTATATCTAAATCCATTGTTGGTACTACATGATTGATTACTCTCACTCACCGCACCACATAGCTTGTTTTTTGCCGAGCTAAGTGTGTGTGCTAGGATGGTTGATGGGACAAGGGGTAAAGTGAAAGTGAATGAATTTGAGTGTGAGCTGAGAAGAGTACTAAGAAGAGAGAAAAGTAATAAGTTGCTTTTTCGGTCTGGTGTTTTACAAACAAAAGCGCCAGAGGTTGACTTATGCTTCTATCTTCCCTGCCATAAATTATCTTACACGAGAGTAGGTATCTCAGATTTTGTATTTTCCTTCCATTCGATTCTGACCTCAGTGCACTTCTCTGGAATGTTTGTACAAAATAAATGCTTTATCATATCTTAAGTACATAATTAGCAGAGATTCATGTATTTGTATGAGCGCATCACAATGTTTTCGTAGTTCCATCATCATGAGCATGACATGACAAGGTTTTGGCATCAAAAGATGAACATTACTTATCAGTAGTTTAATTTTCGTTTGATCATGCCATGTTACATGTTATTATTAAATAGATACCTATTTGATGTGGGAAAGGATAGAATGTATAATAATAGCACTAAATGGTGAATGGACATATCTCTCTCCAGCATAAATGGTTGAATGAAGATAACATCTAGTAATTGTTTATGAAGATGTTAGGAATATAAATAGATTCATATTCACAAGTCCCTGTATATGGTTTAGTTTGAATAGCTTCTGGCTGCATCGAAATCCATTAATCAAAAAGTAATCTGTCATCTCAAAAGAGTATATTTTTAAATATTATTAGAAAGGAAATCATACAATGGTAAATTATTTCTTTGCTTTTTAAGCATTAGTTCGGGAGCCGGATGGTGTGATTGTTCAGGAACTGGATTTACAGGGCTAAGATGCGACAAGAGAAATGAGCAACCAAAAGTTTCTGCCCGCATAGGTACTACAGAATTTTACTGACATTTTCTTTATAATTATGGTTTCCAGTATAATGTTGATATGTTCAATAAGTATAAATAAGTAATTAATTTCACTGGATTTTCAATTTTTTACGGAAATATTTCCAGGCTGTTCCAATCCAAACGAATGTCCAATCGAGGAAAATAAACTGCGATGCATACCTGAGACTTCCAAAGTACCATGTTCATGTTCCCCCAATCCTAAAGTTCCAAAGGGTAAGGAAACAATTTAATCTTCATTTGAACTTTCAGTGCAGTGATGCGCAGCTCATACAATAAGTTGTAAAGGAGACAACACAAAACAGCTTTGAAATTTGGAAAGTTTATTTACATTCCCCGAGCGAATAATTGCAAAGGATGAATTGTTTGATCAAAGTAAAGTTGAAATTGAGATATTTGAGTCGCGTACATCATCATGATATCTTTCACAATGAAATCTGGGAAACATATCTTCGCTCACGCTCACCCAAACAACATTGCGTAATAAACATTTGCTTTTTCTTTGTGTACCTACTCTACTGTATCCCTATTGTATGAACCAAATTTTCATTATTTCTGAGCAAAGTCATCGCACACTAAATCACAATTGACTTGTATGTGTAGTAATCACAATCACAGCCAAGTACAAAGTCATAAGAGCTGACAAACCGATTTCAACTTTATTTGTACAGTGTCCACAGTAAAGTTTTACTTTTCACAATTCACAAAACGATATGCTTTAAATAACCTGAACTTCTGTTTTGAAACCACATTTAAAACCGCACAAAGGACGCATTTCTAATATTCCATACATATTTTGCTAACTGAACTCATATTTGATTTTCCGAACATGGAGAAAGCTATATAAAAAATAAGCATGTTTGTTGTTATTTTCATTACAGACTGGGTAAAATATGAAGCGATCATCTCTGTATCTTCAAATTATACACCGCTTTTAAACCTGAGCACCGTTGGCTACGAGTTACAAGCAAATATTAGTCGCTATTTTGAATCCACGGATTTGTCTGACCTGCACAACGTTTTAGTCAGATTCGAACCTCCACAGTATGGAAAATATGACCCTCCTCCCGAAGTGCTTCAAATTCATTTTCATGGGCCATCCAGCTTGCAAGATAAACTGCGTCTAAAATTGATGAACTATTTGTTGACCGATGAGAACACTCAGTTTTTTCGTAAACTGGTTCCACTTATGGGAAACATGATCCTCCACGTCATGCCACGAGTGAAATATAAGGTAATTTACATAAATTTGAACCTTGTCAAATTGAGTTTTTTAATAGTAATCTGAGAACAAGTAAATATTTTCAACTTCTATGTAGTTATGTAAATATCACCCAGAGAGTGGGGTTTGCGCAAGGTTCTCTCTGGGGTAATCAAAGAATGTAGACTAATCAAACTGATTGCAATTTTCAGAGCATTGAAGTCAATAGAAAGTTGAAAATTGGATCTACCGTTGGTATTTCTTGTACAGCGTACACAGGAAAATCAGTTTACTTTGCAACAAGGGATATTCGGTTTCGTTGGTTTAAGGATGGACTGCCCGTTAACATATCTATCGCGTCCAAGAAGTTGAGGTACTTATTTTCTGTAAACTAATTTATAAAATTAAATTCCCTGACTCTGTAACCTATATGTACGTTTTAATAATGACCTTAAAAGATGTTATTCAATATTTTTTTACAATTTTACTAATGTTGCTGTATTTTCATTTATATAACAGGGACATCGAAATCCAGTTTAATACAGGAATCGAGAATGAAACCCATTCTATTATCTTTATTGATAGAGTGACTGCACTTGATGGTGGGCTTTATACTTGCGAGGTAAATGAAATGCCATCATATCAATTTTATTCATAAATATGCAATAAGGACGAAAAGTATTCTCACTAATCTCTGCCATTCAGTCATAATAAATTCTATAAATATATACCTACATATAACATGTGTACATTAACATCAAAACAAAGAAAATGAAATATGCCGAATCATGAACGAAAGAAACCTCAAACAAGTCATCTCATCCCAAGGATACTTTTATTTGCATATAAATTACTAAAACATCTCAAATGAATGCAAGAAAATGTATTCGCTTCAAAACATGCGACCACGTAACAATTTATGTTTTGACGGTGCACACAGATCACGGACAAAGCGTTTGGGGATCAGATATGCGAAGAGAAAGAAGTGGAAGTGATATTGCCCCCTCAGATAGAAATTCAACCGATGAGTCTAACACTTGAAAAGGTGAGTAACCTGGAAAAAAACTAAACATTTATTTAAGAATCAATTGTTAAATTATCTGAGTGCTGGATGGTGACAGAGTGCCAGTATTGTGGTTAAAATAAGCGAATGTATATTATTCTTTGAATTCTCTGTGAATATTTTTCTCCGTTTTTGGTTTGCAAAAGGATTATAGTTTTAAGATTTCTGGAATG
>JAQFZG010000314.1:0-37287 GCA_034695465.1 Entomobrya nicoleti | reverse complement strand
TTAAAGTTTCAAAAATCTTGGAAATGCAGGTTGCAAGAGCAATTGGCCTGTAACTAGCTATTTTAGTACAGTCTAAACCTAGATGTGTTGAAGAAGAGTGTATGATTCAAATATACTCTTAATATGATTGTCAAGCCGATATTTTGTCTTCTGCACACAACCTACACTTGATATATCATGCATGTATAAGTTCATATAATGAAAGCAAATGTGTTTGGGTATTTTGGATCACACATTGTTTGGGTCTTAAGTATATATGTTGTGTTGTTATAATTTGTGCGTTCACCACCCAAACAATGTATTTATTTTGTTTTACTGAAGTTGTTCAAAGAACATAAGGCCTAATTTCACATCTTGATTTAAATTTGAATCTAATAAAAGTTTGCATTAAATTTTTCATCACTCTATAGATTATTCTTGCAAATTTTCCGACATAACAATTAATACTATTAATATTTAATTAGTGTAGAAATTCAAATATACTGTATAAACAATGCATGTCACAGTTTCACAACTTCATTACTTGTTTTTATTATCCTAATAACTGTGTTGACAAAAATGTGTTAAGTGAACAAACGGTTATCGAAATTTGCGCTTTATCAAACAGACATCAGCACAAACAACGTAATTTTGTATGCAATATTTAAATACACTAAAAACTTATTTAGGCTTTCTAATTTGCTAAATTAAAATATATTGATTATTATTTAAAAGGATTTTTTTATGAATTGGAAAATAAGTACTGACACAAGAGGCAGCTACGTTGGTTTGTGTTCTCGCTAAAAGTAAACTTCAGCTGCTGACTTGCTGCTAGGTTAAAGGCAACAACAACTATTTTAAGCAACAACTATTTTGAATCTTTAGCTCGTAAATATGGCCAAGGGGAAGTTCAAATGCTCGTTTGGTGTGAAAACATTCATAAGCAATCGTGATCGTTCAAGACATCTTAATATTCATTTCGGAATTCGACCATATGAGTGCATATTTTGCAACAAGAGATTTACACAAGAGTCACATCTGGGATTTCATTACGCTATACACACCAAAGAAATGCCATTTAGTTGCAATTTATGTGACAAAACCTACGTAAGAGCTTCGGCTTTGAAATTGCATCTTCGTGTACACAGTGGAGAGAAATGTTACAACTGTGATGTTTGCTCCACCCAGTTTTCAAGATCTACTGGATTACGAAGACATCAAAGGATCCATACCGACCGGATTTAAGCCATATCAGTGCAAAGTTTGCTCTCACAGTTTTTCACGAAAGGATCAATTTAACAATACACACAAGAAGATTACTCCGTTCCTTTGTAAATTGTGCAGTAAATTTTTGTCATCAAAATCCGGTTTAAATGCACATATTCAATCGCATACGGGAGAAAAACCTTTTAGATGTAACATCTGTCAGAAAACTTTTACAAGCAAGAACACATTATGGAATCATGAGATTACACACCAGAGTGACAAACCGCACAAGTGTGAGCAGTGTGGAAAACAATTTTGCCAAAAAGGAGAACTAAGAAAACATACGAGAAACATTCACCTGAAAAGAAAGGATTATGAATGTAACATTTGTGGCAAAAGGGTTTCACAAAAAAACTCACTGATTTCGCATACAAGAACTCATACAGGAGAAAAGCCTTTTAAATGTACTTTTTGCTTGGAGAGATTTGCTCATAAAGGTACACTTAATAAGCATATGAGTAAACATTGAAATTTGCTTGAATGCAAAAAAAATCAGAAAACAAGCTAGGTTTGGGCAAAAATTGTTATTTTCATAGCTGCTTTTTGAGGATTTCTGCTGTATTTATTTCAAATCGATAATTTAAAAGTTTGTAAAGGATGATTGTGTAATATTTAGTTTAAATCAGTACTGATTTGATTTGGTGTCGAAATAAGCTTCAAGTCTAAAGATGCATTTTTGAACTTGTTGAAGCAAAGCTTGCAACCACAGAATCGTGTTCATAATTAATTTTTTTTATGAATGGGATATTTGTATTAAATATATTAAACACTCACTTATTTTGAATAATAGCAAATTAAAATAAAACGAGGTATTTTATAACGTTGGTTTTATATTTTCATACTGTGACAAGAGGATTACTGCATTGAACAGGTTATTCTTGATGCAAGCTGTATACACAAGTCAAAAAGTTATGCACCTTATAGCTCTAATAGACTAAATATTTGTTTAAAGAGAGGAATAAGAATATGCTTTTATCAAAGGCCATATTTCAACGACATATATAAATACCATCCGATCGTAACACTACTTGCTAAAGCATGTTATACATGAGTCATGCATGAGTACACTTATAGCATGTGAGCATCACTTTAACAAAGCCAAGCCTTTAATTTATTCACGTGATATACACAAGAAAATCAGCCGTGCAACTTTGAATATCTTAACTCGGGGGTCTAACGTACGACTCATATGCTCTATTTCAAGTATATTTGATATACTCATATCACATCACCAATAAGTAATATACAACCAGGCATGTTCATTAAAAATAAAATTCGAGTTATTGCGAGACTTACGCAAAAGTCATTGTTCATTTAGCATTTAGCAAACCGAGCTTTACAGAATTAATACATTAAAAATAAACACCAAAACGAGTTGAAATTATGTCAGGCTGGAATAATGTAACCGGCACTGCAGGTCAGGATAAATATTTAAAGGAGACGGAGAGTTGTACAGTTTGGAATGCAGGATCCCTATCATTATTTCCAGAAGAAGTGAGCATGAATGGATACGTGTACTTCGTGTAGATAATTTTAATCAAATAAATAGACCAGCATTGATTAAATGTGTTATTTTGGCTGTCATTTAAGGTATGGGAATACATTTTGAATCGTGTTAAGTTTTCAACTGATATTTACGCCGTTCTTTTGGCATTTCCGGAACTGGACAGATGTTTCCATGAGAAAAAGGTGACTTGGATGTTTGATCAGGTCAGAAGTGTTAAAGTAGTTTTTAACCGTTTGCGTTGATTCCATATATTAAATTAATAAGTCAATTAATACAACTCGGAATTTATATTGTGATTTTAAAAGGTCCTACCCCAACTGATGACCAAACACTTAGTTCAAAGACGGGTAATCAAATACCTTGTATTCATTCGGAAGGATTCACTTCCAAGTGAGCTTTTAAAACTTCGACTTGTATCGAAAAGGTGGAAAATTGCTGTTGACTCATCACTTCAAAATCACATAGACCGTCATCCTCCGTACACAACTGAATCCGTCAAAAATCCAGTGAGCTCAATTCCACGGAACAGCTTCAATTACCTAAATTAGCTTAATTTCATGACAGACTTCAATCTAGGAACAACTATTTTTAAAAGTGAATATCAAGTGGAGGAGTTTATACGACAAGTGAACGGTTATAATAGGAACCCATTTCCAGGAAAATCGGTTTATATTGAGCCTATATTTTACGGCTACAAATCGTGTAATTCACTAGTTAAAAAATGCGTGGAACTCTTTGAAGATTTTGGCAAGTATGTGACTTCACTTGAAATCTACTTTTGTGGCGAAGAACTTCAATGTCATTTGAGCTTGTGCAAAAACATTTTAAAGTGTCTGTCAAAGGTTCCTAACCTGAAATCTTTGACGATTAGTGGAAGGTTCGATTTTCATTCAGATGAAAAATCTTATAGATATTTTATACATCCAGCCAGCTGGGAACTCTTTCCAGACCTGCCATGCCTAGAAACTTTTAATTGGAAAGCTCGAATTACGCATGGTATTTTAGGTGAAGACGAATCTCCATGGTTAACTGAAATGCTCTATAGGTACGGACGAGCAAAAGGAATTAGAAGATTATGTACTGATCAACATGCAGTAATGTTTCCTTTTCTTTTACCTCGATTATTAGGCTTAACAGAACTTCATCTGCAACTTGATAATGATCTGCGTTGGCATAGTGTTTCTCAAATTGGTCCAATTTTAGAAATGCTTCCGAACAGTCAGCAGCTGCAAACATTGAGCATTAGCACTACAACATACTTTCGGGAGGTCCTGCATATTACTGAATTGATCAGCTTGTTGGCTGGATTCAAAATTCGAAACGTGATTTTAGAGGACGTCAAATTTGACGAGAAACCTGTCATACATCAAAATCGGTCATTGACATTCCTAGCTACTAGCATTACCTCTTTACATTTAAACGATGATTTAAAACTGAACTATGAGTTTTTGAAGTTGCTACCAAACCTTCAAGATTTACAAATTTATTTTGACGAGTACACAAGAAAGAAAGCACATGAGGATTGTAAGATTCGACTTTTAAAGAAACCGTCATTTGCGAAAAAGTTGAAACATTATTTTCAAAAAGCTGGCTCTAGTAGCCAAGGTCATATACCAGTAGCAACACGATTGAGAGCGTGCATCTTGGGCGCTTACATTAAAGACCCTTGTGTTTTGGATCATTTGACGTCTATTTGGAACGAGTTTCCGAATTTGAATATGTTAACCGGGTTCCTAGAAGTGCAGATAGTTCCAGAAGAGTACCATTATGGTATTTGGGATGTGCGTTTTGCTAGGGAATATGGCAGTAAACTATTTCTTTCAGACAAACCAAACTGGCCAGTAATAAATCCATATGGCGATTAGTCGAATGGAGCAGCATTGGCTAGGTTTAAAGAATCCCTTTTATTTTCAATTTGTAACGATTAGCCAGTTTTAGCCTATTATATAAACACTAGCAATATCTTACCCGAGAAGTTTATCTTAGTGCTTAATTAATTAAAAAATCGTGGGCGAAGATCAACACCTAATATAATTGGAAGTTTCACACTTCCGTGAAAATGTGGGACTTGTAATTGTGGTCGCTGTTATATGAATTGGTTGATATTATACTACATCTTCAATGGGGTTTTCTTTGAAATTTTATAGATTATTTTTTTTGACTAGTAATTTACTGTATGAGTATTTTTTTTGCCAATATTGAGTAATCGTTTAAGACAAAACCGTTGTTATTCGGTTTAATGACTCAATCAATGACACTTTTTTCAATGCTACACATTACGGTTTAGTATATTGAGCATGTAATTTGTTAAGCGTTGTAAGTTTATACTCTTATAAATGTTTTAGAGTATGTTGTTATCAAATTAATTATGTGTATCCTGTAATTTTAGTAGTAAGATGGTAATTATGACTTCACTTAACAAAATGTATGACTCTAGAGTACAGAATGTTGCATTTATATGTGTATGTATAAGTTTGTCATGCAATTTAAATCATTATCTACCTACCAATAAATTACCTAATCATTTCTTAGTTTTATTATGAACTGAACGTACCCATAATTATTAAAGTGCAAACCCAAATATGAAATGAGAGGAAAACAATAAAAATGTGGAATTTTGTGTAATCAATGTGTGCATAAGGACTTGCTTCTACTAACTTTTACCAACTACGTAAAATATTTTAGTTGGTTAAATTTAACTAAAGATTTTAGTCAACTAAGTAATGTAGAAAAAAAATGGATGAGGAAAGTATATTACCATATCATATATCACATCAATAATAAGTAGTTTTCAATTGCAAAGAATTTTTAGTAGTTTGTTTAGGTAAATACGAAATTAATAGAAATATTGCTTTGTATACCGAAGTAGTACCTAAGCCTTAACAAAAAGATTTTCCTTTGAGTAAATTCTGGTATTTGTAACCTGATTCATTTCAAAAGAATAAAATAAGTAATAAAAATATCCAAAAAAAAATTTTTGCACAAAAGATAAATTTAATGCAATGTGGCCAGTGTGTAGAAAATGCTACAAGAATCTAGGAAACTTGTTTATTCCAATACATTAATTGTTTAAAAAAGGAATGCATGTGAGACTCTGCTGCTATTTTGCACACCAGTCTAAAAGTATAAAAGTATAATATATAAATATTTTATATCTATATTCACTATAGAAATGGTAATATATTTACGCTTTGTACTTTAGTATTGTACGCTTGAAATTTGTAGAGTTAACGTAGACCTGGTGATAGTCGACTGGAGTGTTGTCCAATCAAGCAAGCCAGATGTAAACTTATAAATAAATTGTTCACTGTATGTATAGCTGATCATCCGACCTAAACAATAACCTTGAGTTTGGTCACATGACATACGTTACCATCTAAGCCGTGGAAAATTAAACATGCTCGCATGTTTACTCCAGATTACTTGTGCTTTCTTATTGCATTTGATATACATTTATCAGAAATATATACTGTGCGACTAGGTAGCAAAATTGAGCGGAATTTTGCTGTAAGATATTTTGTAACACAAACATACAGTAAATAAAAAATATTTGAAATTAGTGTTCAATCGTATCTAGTATTCTTGTGAATGACAGTTCATTGAAGTAAATACCCAAGCAAAATAACAATGCACAATTGGATTTAACTGGTAGCATTTGAGTTCAATGCTAAAAATTCTACTTTAATGTTTTCAGCAATCATAAATCTTTTAGCATTTATTTTCAAACTTCACATGCCTAAGAAAATATCCCAATTATAGTCACCTTATCGACAAAATCTCATAACTTTGACATATAGATTGATTTAAAATGCATTTAATTTTGATATGGATCCCATGACAATTTTTTTTAACTTTTAAATTTATTGCATATATACATTGCCCTTTAGAGTTTATGACCACGTGTTTAAATAGGAATAGATCTCTACATCCAAACCATTATTAGTCATGCTGTCAAAAATGGCTATGTTAATAACAGAATAAATACTTCTGGATTTCCATACCCCAATGTTTGAATATTCTAGGATGAATTCTTAAATACGTATTTCTCACCCAAAAAAATAAAACGTCCAAGCAGTGTTTATTGATTGTCATACGGCATCAGAAACAACCTTTTGAAAATAGAATTAGTGAAATGTGTAGCATTGGAAGTTAATTTTCCAATATTGCTTTATATAATGTTAAGGACATTAAAAAAATCTGCACTCATGTCACCCAACGGTGACTTCATGGTAATAATAAAATAAATGAAAGGACAAGACCTGAGATGTGTTTCGTTATCTAAAACTACGCAGTCCCCTAGCTTACGCTACTTTGCTGGACAATCGTAATTCATCATGTTATCCCAATAATCTCACGCTATGTCGAACAATCGAACGACAGTCACTCAAAAAACAAACGGAAATCCTAAGCTCAACGGCTGTTTGATGACTGATAACCTCAAATTCGTATTGGTGCCAATATCCCAAATAATGATTCACACGGATGTATACATAAATATGTTCTTATATCTACTGTAACTTGAACTTCTCTGCTTTACGTAAAGAATTATAAGCTTAACAAATTATACATCGTTCATAAATTATCACCTTGCCTGATTTTAGCACATATATCCAAAGCATTTATTTACAAAAGCATCTATTTGTTGAGTTGATAAAACGGGAAGATCATCGCAAGCACTAATTGCTGAACCAATTTTATGTCCGATCATTAAATATTCGTACTTGAATCACTGTCCTGTTTAGTCATGTATGGCCAGTTTTTTTAGGTTGTTAACCCAGTGGCAAGTTCAAAGTAAATAAATTGATGACACCATCAATGCTGTGTTCATGATCATTTACGTAATTGTAAAAAGTAAGAAGTGGTGTAAAAATAGTACTCATGCACATAAAAAGTAAGCGCCTGCGTGAATCATGATGATACTGAAAACAATAAAATGACAAAGTTTGTGTTTCGCCTCGTCAAACAAACGTAGTATGTTTTTAGCTTACGTGCCGAATGCTTTATTGGGTGGTATTAGCGGTTCTTTTGTCCGAATATTGCGCAGTATACATTTTTACGGGATGACATGGTAATGCTCACTGAGATATTTATCATTTCATGTATGCATTGAACAAATGCTAAAACTAGCCTTGTATTACCAGTGATTAACCAATTATATTACCTGGTTCCCTGTTTTAATTTGTTTTTGAGCAGCTCTTTAGGCAATCATAAAAACTAATTGATGAGTAATGACTGATGACGTTATGTATACGACTTTATTCGTAGGATTTTTTATTTACTTTGCTTTACAATAAATATATTGCATAAAACTGATACATTTAATTTGCGTAAAAATTTCTGTCAGTCAACCTGTATTCCAGGTAAGCATTGACGTCACTGCAAAGTTTAATGAGTATAAAAAGAGCTAACCAAAGGTCATACATTAGCCATTTGGGTCAAAGAAGCAGACTTGAGAAGTGCGTGTATTAATAATTCGACTTTATTATTCAGACTATTTATTCGACTTCAGATACTATTTGATTTGAATGTGAACCAGTCTGAGTGTCAATTCATTTACCGTTTTCATCATCATCGTTCGATACGCATAGTGACAAAGCTACTTACAAGAAATTAGGTAAAAGGACGTTCTTTTTTAAAGTATTCTTTAATTGACATTTGAAATTAAAATTGGCTTTAGATTAACATCTTATTTGACTTTAGGCCATTTTACATCTGCTGTATTTGGAATACTACGTCATCTCTTTTCTGGAAGGCGTTAAGGGGTCAGTAAATATTTTCTCAAATTTTGAAGCTTTTGTGAACTCAGGTTATTAACTCAGGGTTGAAGAGTAGCAAATGAGCTTGTATTACTCATACCAAAGCATGGGTGACATAACATGACACTCATAAAGTTGTTTCATTGTGCATTTATAGAATTGTCGATTCTACTTCCTTTAGCTCATCAAAAACGTAAACCTCAATAGCAAAATGGCAAGATAGGAAGATAGCAAATTAATACTTTGTATTAATGTTTATTTATATCTTTAACAGTTCTATCAAATTATATAAAAGAAACCATTATTGTTCAGCCAGTTCGTTCAAGGAAGTCGTAAACTACAGAAGATTTTTTTTTTGAAAAGACATTATTTCAGTATTGTATTCATGTGCAGCGTTGGTAAACACCAATAACACTCTTACATAAATGCAAGTATCATACATGTAGTCATTTTAAAACCGACAGTTTTATAGAATCCAGAAATGTTTACCTTGATATTTAGGTTATAAAAGAGGGTGGCAGTTAGTGGTAGGTCAAGATACTGGTTAGGGATCAATTTTAAGGATTTAGAAGAAAATAATCGTATAAAGATAAATTCAGGTACTGTCGAAATCTTCTAACAATGCTTAAATCATGAGTAAAATGTGAGAAAAACAAGCAACCATCCTAAAGCAAAAACAGTTTTTTGTTTGCATACACAAATATAAATTATCAACTTAAAAGACTATAAAAATAGTTTAAGCTGCAGCTATTACAAGAGTTATCATTATGTATGTTATCTTCTTTAATTTGAGCTATCTGAACTTGGCACTTTGAGTTGAATAATTGGTTGGACATGTTGACACAACATTACCTGAACAACGCATTTCCATAATCATTCGACATTTTTGTCCTGACTACTAGAAAGGCAAGCAATCATCATTAAATAGTACAAAAACACATTAGTACACCTTAGTGTTGAGTTTTATGGTGGGTACATTAGCATGGGTTATCTTCTTATCCTTGAAAATCGTACCATAATTACATTTCATTCAATGTGGGTTTAGCAAACCCTTTTATGGTGAAATAGATACTACCAGAGCTTATGATTCAAATGGTCAAGGCAGAACTGCTACATAATCGCATATATTTTGTTTGAATTATTAATGCAATCACTGTCAACTTAAAATCATTAAAAATAATCTTACGTAAATATATTTGGAGCATATGTACGCGTTATGTAAAACTGGCAACGTAGGTACGATTATGTGGAAATTGCTTATATTATTTTGTACCAATATTTATATGCAGCTAAACAACACATGTACAGTGTGTATACTTTCTATAAGTCCAGCCTAAATTTTAGGTTTCATGAGATTTTTGAAACACACGGTGGTTGGTTTAAATGGCTTGGTGGTGCAAACCATTGCCTTGGACAGTGCGCATTTTGGTGCATATGAAGTTTGAGTTTGTTTCGGCTTTTGTAAGCACTGCACACAAATAACAAAATTATAACAAAAAATCAACTGTATACTTTCTATAAGTCCACATAAATTATTTAAAAAATTAAACAAATATTATTTATTATGTGCGAATGAAATGTATCCCGGAGCTAAGTTTTGAACGCAGATTTCAAAATGCTATTCATCATGAAAATCCGTCAACGGAGACTGGAGCTATAAAATGTACAGTCTTTATGGGAAACAGCGCCACCTGGGGGAAAATTTGAAAGTTTTGAGTAAAATTGATTTCAGAAACGGATTCTACATTAAATTTGCCATAAAAAAGTTAACTGTACAAATCAAACATCCTTTTTTTAAAGCAAGCCAGATTTGGAATTACGTAACTAGGCATTTCGCTTCGAAATATAAAGGAAATATTACTTTTGTTTCCATCAAAGTATTTTTAGAGTATTTTAGGAAATGTGACAGAAATATTTCCTTTTCTAGTGTATTAGTTTTATTCCAAATTTAATGTAGAATCCGTTTCTGAAATCAATTTTACTCAAAACTTTCAAATTTTGGCAGTACGGAGCATTTTCCCCCAGGTGGCGCTGTTTCCCATATAGACTGTACATTTTATAGCTCCAGTCTCTGTCGACGGATTTTCATGATGAATAGCATTTTGAAATCTGCGTTCAAAACTTAGCTCCGGGATACATTTCATTCGCACATAATAAATAATATTTGTTTAATTTTTTAAATAATTTATGTGGACTTATAGAAAGTATACAGTTGATTTTTTGTTATAATTTTGTTATTTGTGTGCAGTGCTTACAAAAGCCGAAACAAACTCAAACTTCATATGCACCAAAATGCGCACTGTCCAAGGCAATTGTTGGCACCACCAAGCCATTTAAACCAACCACCGTGTGTTTCAAAAATCTCATGAAACCTAAAAATTTAGGCTGGGCTTATAGAAAGTATACACACTGTATGTCTGGTAACATTTTTGTAATTCATTTATAAAGCACCTTTTCAAAAGGTCACTTAAAATATTTGCAAATTTTAAAAGCATTTTCATGAAGGAACGAATTTTGGTCATTAGGGGAGGAAGGCTTCGTAAATACTACTTTTGTTAAGTGTGTTTACTGTCTAAAATGCTAAGGTTCGACAACACGAATAAATACAAATTAAGGGGAAAACGGTTTTTAGCTACTAAGACGAGCTACTGTCTCTTATTTGGGGGTACCATTTTTAGACAGCCCTACTCTCATAAGAAACATTATCTATCATATGAAAGTAAGTTTCTTCTTCTGTCAGAGCACAAGAAAAATCATGAAAAATATTAAGAAAATATGTGTTTGCACTTTCGACATAGTCATCAAAAATATGTCGGTCGTCTTTTCTACCAGCTCAAGAATATAAACACAATGTAACATGTAGCACGTTTGGCTTTAGTAATATCCGAAACGATTGCAAGTCACATTCTCATTGCTTTCGTTGCCCTTTTTGGATAATATGTTTTGGTCTGCTTCTTACCAAAGTAAAATTACTGAAGCCCTCCAAAACATAAGAACATGATATTTTAATTATAAAATGTAATTAGTGTACTGGAATAATGAAAATCCAATGAAATATACCATTTTCTCTAAAAAAAACCTTACTTTACGGCTAAAACGGCTAAAGTTCAAAAGCGAGACAAAATAATTAAGCAATTCCGACGCAAAATACCAGGCAAAGTTATCCTTTACGAACGTATAAAATTACTTTGTGATAAACTAAAGTAGTTTCTTACCAAAATGCAAAAAAAATCGAGAACAAAATTAAATTCTATTAATCTTTTATAAAAGAGGGCACCATACTTTTTAAATGTATAAACACCACTAAAATAATATGCATACACCTCACATAACAATTTAAATTATCTTAGTGTGTATAAAGCCCATTTCACTAATTTATTTAATGTTTAATTTTAGATAACCCATTGCACATTAAGGCCAACAGAACTCACTGGACAACCTTAAAATTTCACTGCGATACAAGGTAAGTAATTTATCTATGTCTCGGCATACGCTTGGTACTTTTAAATAATCTAAACAGCATTCAAACTACATTTCATTTTCTTCATTTTGTAAGTCGACCTTCAAAAGTATTTTTAAGGAATTGTGGATTTTTTTGGATTTTCATCTCATGTTATAGTCGATAGAGCATGACAAATTTAACACCAAATACTTAACAATATAAGAAGCTATATCCCGGTATAAATATTTTTGTAGAAACGCCATTAATTAATGATGCTAGATAATTGACAGACAATGTTTACAAAACTGAAATCATATTTTTAGGGACGAAAATATTTCACATTAAATTATTTATTCCTTTCTTTACGTAATTTTAACATTTACACACAAATGTTATAGGCTTACGCATAATTTATGATGATGATTCATCAAAGAAATGTAATTTTTGCTCTAGTTTTAGTGCAGACTACAAAACTAGGCGGTTTTATTCGTTTATTCATACCATGTTATGTAATTACGCATACAAAAGGTCGACAATTTAAACAATGAGTAAATCTTTGTTTGTTCTACTAGTATTTTTAATACACTGACGATTACATATTGATAGAAATGGAAAGATTCGATGAATGGCTATGAAAAACGTGACGTAACCCGTTAGAACGGAAAATATTTACTACAGGTTTGTTTGGTAATGGTGTGGACAATTTGTCACCCGACTTTCCAATATTTCACAGTAAATTGTAGAGAAATTTGTGAGGTTTAAGTGACTCAATGGATACAAAGTTTCACTGTTTGTTTGTGTGATTCATGGTTAGACTTACAAAAGTGCAATGTCAATATATTGCCTTTGGTTAATTAACGTATTTTACTAATATAAATAAAAGCTGTCATGATTCACTTGCCGGATGCGAGCACACATATTGAATATGAACCCAGCCAAAGTGTTTATCTTATGAACTCAAACTTTTTCTCAGTAAAAACGATTAAATGAGCTAGGATCGTATCGTTCGTTACCCATTTTGCAAGTACAGATATATGGTAAAAACTGGCAAGTTACATGAATTTATTCCAGAGGCATTTGTAACTCAAGCGAGTAACCAGCTTTGATTTTTTTCTGAGTTGATGTGTAATTCATACCAAGTGCATGTTCTATCTAAAGTAGTTAGCTGAGAGAAAGTAAATAGCATTTCGAAACGTCCAACATTCTATTCTTGGCAACTTGTTCCCTGGTCATGCTGATATTTCTCAAAAAAAGAGAAAAGCATTTTCGCCTTGACACAAAACTGTACAAAAAGAGTCTTTACATCTGTACACGTCAAAGTTAGTTCGGTTTTGTACCACTTCAATGTAACTTCCAAGTACTAATTTGATTTTTTAAATAATGGATGTTATTTACTGAGTAACTGCAAATCAATTATTTTTCTGGAAAGTAATCTTTGTACAAATTGCATCAGTGAATTACAAGTTTTGATAAATATAAACGTTATTTTATAGTAGTTTTGTTCAAAGAAATATATTTACATTATACGAGCAAGTGAGTGGATCTTTCGGAACATCAAGTCACCCCAAAAAGGCTAACCTAAAAGTCAGTAAGTAAAATCAAAGAAATAAAAATTTTCTATTCTGGATTCTCAATCGCACTTCCAACCGCATGCAAATTAAAAAAACTGGACGAAAAAAGCAGATCAAACAACTACAGACTAACAACTTAGAAGATACTTCGCCGCGCCCCTCATTCCAAAATCTATGACTCTCCATGTATTAAGATGGGCCTGGTCGTGATGATGATGATGAATGACTGGGGGGCGCCAAGTATGTTCTAAGCTCTCAGTCTGTACAAACACGAGAACATATACATATGAAAGAAAACTGTACATATATCATTATTACGTAACTGAAAGCGTGGCTCAGATAGTACTGACTTGATCGTGTTTGTCAGTCCGTCAGCACGATAACTCAAGAACTTGTTGACCGATTTCGCTCAAATTAGGATGTGGGTCACTAAAGTTTAGTATTCTTTTGCTAAATTGAGGGCAGACTTGAATGATATCAGATTACTATTTTCTAAATAAGTTCAAATAAAATAGATCAACAATTCCAAGTGATGTCAATGAACTTTTTTCTTGCAATAAATATAATTCAGACATCTTATTGTCTATGATACAAAAGCATCGGAAGACACATGAATACTTCTATGGGCCAAAAATATGCATGTATTTACCAAAAAGATTTATCAGTTAAACTTTGCTCAAAAAGGGTCTATGAGATTACAATATCGACAGATACCTAAACAAAACCTGCTTTTCACAATAAAATATACACAATGTTCCTAATTAAATGTACTTTTTACAATTAATTGTTAAGTTCATTCCGATTAGAGAAACGACATGTCAATTTTTTTTACAAATTATATCATTTATTAAAATAGCATTTAAAGTATTGTCTTCAAAGTGACTCAGGGATGATGACGCATAAAACAAGCAATGTCTCGGCATGGGATTTGTGCGAGATGATGTAAAAATATTACTCAGTTAAGCTTAAACGATTAGAACATGGTTATGACAGCATACTGCTTTATCATGTAAAGCCTTTGATCTATCTGTGGTTTCAGTTTAGCCATGTACAGTGCAATGGCATCATTCTGCCTATTTATTTAGTAAAACAAATACTTCATAAAACTTTGGAGAAAATAAAAAGCATAGGTTTAAATCGAAGAGCAAACAAAAATGTTTAAAAAAATATGTTGCTCTGTTGGTATACTTATTGGCATTGATAGGGAATAAGCTTTGCATATCACACATACATGCGAGACAAATAAACAAACAAGACTTTTCAGACGAATGTGTCACGTTATTCGATGCACTTTGTTATTAAAATGACCTTGAATGGTTGGAAACTGAGGTTTTAGCTTTGAAATCTTTATAGTTTTTATGTTGACCAAGTGACGATGAAGTAAGTATTTTTTACTTTGTTGGTCTCGCTTCCTAAACATTCCAGCTGTCTTTTAAAAACAAAATGAAACTACAATATTTTACGTAAAACATTGGTACAGTTAGGCAGTTTGAGTGTGGAAATGTACACTTTAAATTGCAATTTTGTTTCCCCGTGATTTGATTCAGTTGATATGAGGTTGGGTGTGTCTATATATGTTGTTCTGTTCATACTAATTTGTACTTTATTTGCAGCTGACATTAGAAACGCTGTTTGCGTTCTTTAAACTAAAGTAATTAATAATTTTTAAATCTTTTATGCATAGGGGGACACGAATATCGAAGAAATTTGCCTCTTTAAATCTGAAGCTAGTTTTTCTGAAAATTAGGGAATTAAAGGGGATCTTTAATATATGCAAGTAGTATATTTTAAATAAAACTATTTTAAACTGTGCATTTAAAAGATATTAAATACTAATTTTACTAAGGCAAAGTAGCTTACATTTAATTTTATTTGTTGTATTTAATTGTAAGCTGGCAACTGAGATTGGAAACGTGAATAATTGTATTCAAGATTTTATTGTGGCTAACTAGCGAAGAAATAATTAAGAAAAAATGATTATCATTCGTATACAAGTCACTAAATTGACTAAACACCACCCTTAGGGTTCCATTTATTAACGCACGTAGTGTGTTTCTAGGATTAGTGTGTGAGTGGGAGAAAGCGTCCGTCTGTCTCTGCGTCTGTCCGTCCGTCTGTCTCTGCGTCTGTCCGTCCGTCTGTCTGTGAGCACGATATCTCGAATACGCTTCATCCGATTATCATGAAACTGCGTATACAAGTTCATATGGTCAATTGAAAGAACCTTATTGATTTTGAGCCAAATCGGTTGACCATTACCGGAGTAACGGCCGATTAACCGTCCCATGCTTTTTAAATAGGGGGAAAATATTATTCTACCAATCGACGGATTAGAGTATTGGGATCAAACTTTGTTAAATGACCATGGTCTAAAACTCGACAGTTTTGGAGATATGAGTGTTTTAATTTTTTGTATATGTGTTTTTGTAGTTTTATTATATTTTTTTGTGTTTTGTATTTGTGTATTGTTTATATTTGCCGGCGCAGCCGGCGGCGTTCTTAGTTGTCTACGTGCGTTATCTGTCACAGGTGTTTTACCTGTTTTATTTTTATACATGAATTTGGAAAGAAAAAGAATCCATTCGTTTTCTTGACCGTTCAAATTACCGAATATGTGAAATGAATTGGAATTAAATACACACAGGACTGTAGTATTAAAAAAGATAATTTATTTCACATTTTGAATTTTCAGTTGCTAAAAATTTAAGGTTTCCATGCTTCCCTTATACTCTAAACCATACCATGGCGAATCTGTTGGTGGGAGACGCAGGTGTGTATTCCGCTTTGTAGTGTGCTAAAATATTTTAGATCAAAAAGAAAAATATAATAATTACTTACCTGTTATTTTTAGATTGTAGTTACAATGATCTTGCACTACTCTTTAACGAGCCATCGATATGCACACTTAAGATAGATTGGTGGACAGAACTGGCAATGCATTTGCACATTCCGCCAGATTCCGTGGAAAAGTGGCAAAAGGACCTACTTCTAGACAAACTTAAACACATTGATGTCATTCTGAAAGTTCTCATCAACTGGCGAATGATTAAAAGTAACGATGCCACATTAGGAGCACTTTATGAAGCAATACCAAGAGACAAAAGGCAGCTTAAAGGTAACAAAAACAAACAAGACATTCCAAACTATTTATATGGTTCATAATTTTGGATTAACGCATGCTATTTGTAAATTTATAGAGTTACTGCAAGCTAAAATAAGAGAAAAGGCCAAATTCTGGGACGACTTGGATACGGACTCGCAAAGTGTCGTCATGCAGAGCAATGTCAAGTTTTTGGGACGTAATTACTCACTTTCATCTATACGAGACATGATGGACGAAAACAAGTTGTACGAAATAATGAACAAAATGGAAATGGCAGAAATGTTTCAGAAGTCATTCAAAAAGGAGAACTGGGAGCTTGGACAGTATGAAATTCCAAAGCCCTTGCCATATTACATCCAACGAAAGCTCACAATGAAAAGACGGCTAAATCCAGCAATATTCAAGCACAAATGTTCAGATGTCTTTTTGATCGAGGGAATAGAAAAACATCATCTGACGATTCTTGCATTCCAATCTGAATCAACGGACATCTCGTCAGATCAAATAAAAATTGTCTCGAGTCGTTTCATTTTGCTGCAACATCAAGACGACTACAATAAAATTACTAAAGTAGCTAATTCTCCTGTGCATAGAATCAAACTCGAAAATGATCAGTTTTTCTGGGTAAGCTCGTCAGGGTGCAGTCAAGTAATCAGGATGTTTTTAGCTAATGACGTAGAGGAGTTTTTTGAAACGAATTTTGTTGAAGACCACTTATCAACTTTTAACAATCGACCAATAGCCATTTGTAGCAGCCCGGGGATGGGTAAGACTGTTCTTCTGGCAAACCTAGCCAATGAAATGAAAAAAGTTCACCCAAAACGAATAATCGTTTATCTTGAATTACGGTCTTTAATTCCTGAGCTATTGTCTGTTGGGCCAGAAGTGGATTCGGATAATGTCAAACGAAAATTGATTTCATGCCCATCACTCAGTTACATCGGAAATGAAATTGTACTTGAGTTCCTGTTCAACCAAGATTGGATTTTTGAAGTTTTTCTCGACGGATTTGATGAAATATCGTTAGAACATCTAGAGCTAGCTAAACAACTGATAAGGTGTTTACTCGAGTCTCCAAACATGCGGGTTTACATAACTTCCAGGCCACATATGCAAAACGAGATTGAAAATGCACTTGAAGTCATCAGCTTGGATATTTTTCCATTTAATCAAGCGAACCAAGTAAAATTTCTTCGAGACTTTTGGAATTTGCATCAGAATATCACAAACCAAGAAAAGTTATCAGAGTTTGCATTGAAAGTATTGGAATCCCTGGAGTTTATAAATGACAACATGACCTCACACGCCGAATTCGCTGGAATTCCTCTCCAATGCTTTATGCTTGCCCAAGTGTATGGAAATGACGCGAAAATGCATAATAATCGTGAGGATTTCAATTTTCGTGCAACAAGTTCACTTTATGAGCTGTACACTGAATTCATGGCCTTAAAATTTGAAAGGATCGAAAAATGTGACAGGAACTTAATCAAAATGTACCACTGGAAAGAAGCTTTAATGTTGCTGTTCCCTGATAACCCACTGGCTGCTCAAATCGTAGAAAAACTAACCAACACTGTTGGAAATGGGGAAGTTCCTTGGAACAAAATATTCACAGTTGGGATTTTAGAGATGGCATCCGATAAACCCAACTTTGTTCATAGAACATTTGCGGAGTATTTGTTGGCAGAGTTCATTGTTGAAAAACTTATTAACGAAGAAGCAGACAGGAATATTTTAGTTAAGTTTCTAATTGATTCTGTACTTGATGTTTATGAAACCAGAAGAGGACAAACTGTTTCACGTAAGTTATCAAATAACTTTGAACCTTGAAATAGAATAATAAGCCATTTTACTATAACTAAAATCATTTTGTTATCCGATGAAACGTTGTTTTATCAAAATATTGCACCTTTTACAGGTATGGACTTACAATATCTATCGGAGTTTATGAAGTCATCCAATACTTGGACGAGTGGCAAACTAAATCTTAAAAAACTAAAGAGTGTTCTTACTTCCCAGTGTAATTATTCTCCGGAAGGTATTCGCGAAACTGCATACGCTATTTTGTTCAAATGGTTACTTCAAATGGGGTCTAACGCAACAACTGACAAACTTGATAATATCCTTAAGTTTCTAGGCTGTAATGAGCTTGTTTGTGAGTCCATAATTTATTCATTCTAATGGTGTGATTTCAACTTAAAAAACATTCATGGTTAAAACAGCTACTCTATTTTTTACAGATTATCTTCACCAAAACGTTTACCAAATAAATCACGTTCTAGCACATGAGGTAGTGTGTAGCTTCGTAGATGCGGCGTTAAGAAAACATGAACACATTTTGGATGTAAACAAACAAAGACAGGGTGAATATGCCAGCGTTTGCTTAACTCAGAGTAGGCACAATCTGGAATGGATACTTTTAAAGTGCACTGAATATGGATACCAGTTTTTAACCCAAATAATAGTACAGGTCTACCGTGATACTTCTATTTGTAAAAATGTGATGGACTACGAAAACTGCAAGGAATTACTTGTGCGTGCTTCATTTAATGATAATGTTGCTTTTTTCAAATGTATGTGTGATGCGGTAAAATCATTGCTAGATTTCAATTTTAATGATTTCTTCAAAATGCTTCCATTTGAAAAGAATGGCCTACAACGTACGCCTCTTTGTATGTCAATAATGAGAGGGAATTACAAAGTGGTAGAATATTTGATTCGTTATATTGGAAAAGACATCAAAGGATTGGATGATTTGTGGCTTGCTTGCTTCTTTGACAACTGGAACGATCCACCAAATGTTATCACGAATAAGATAGCAGTACTTAGGCTGCTTAAAGCATTGGATGAAAAATTTCAAAAAGACGAAGTGCAAAAATTTCAAATAGACAAAGTGCAAAAACTTTTTCCGCATGGAATTGACTTGTCATTGTTAACAACACTGTTTGAACTATGTGACCACCCTCCAACTAAAAACAATGTACCTTTTATGGCCATCTCTGTTTCAACTTGTTGTAAAAATGATGCCGAAATGGACAACTTAGTAAACTGGCTTATTTCAAGAAATCTTGTTCATCTCCTTACACATGAGTTTGAACCCAATTTATGTATATTAAACCAGGGTCTTTTCAAAAATTTAATAAAACCCCAAACATTATCATTGATTTGCAATGAACATAATTTCGACTTTGGTATAATTTTCGAATCCGCTGTACTATGTGAGAGAAGTGAAGCTATCATCAAAACAATTGTGGAACTTTCCGGTAACGTTGACCAATTATATGAGAAAAAGAACACACTTTTACATTATGCTGCACTACATCGAAAAGTAAATGTTATGGATTACTTGTTGTCTAGTGGTGCTTGTGCAAATTCCAGGGACAATGCTGGAAACACTCCACTACATTACGTATTTAAAGATAAAAATCTTTCCCACAGTTGTTGTATGATACATGATGCAGTCAATTTACTTGTCACTTATGAAGCAGACGTCAGTGCAACAAACATTGCTGGACTTTTACCACTTGATGTCGCAAAAGCTCAACAGGATGAAATGAGTATTGAAGAAAAGACAATCGTTTTATTGGAAAATTCTGGATCTCCCAACACTGCTAGTTGGTGTCGTGCAGTGGAAGAATTTCAAAGTTCCACCAATTGTAATGCATATGTGGAGGCATTTAAATACGGGTGTTTTTTTGTGTGGGTTTTAAACATTACACAAACTTCAAAAAATATGAATTTATCGAACCCCCTTAATGCAACTTTGCTACACATAGCTGCACTGTTCGGAGAGCAAAAGGCCCTGGAGTATCTATTGTCGAATGGAGCAGATGCAAATTCAAAAGACAAAAATGGAGGCACTCCACTTCAATATATTTTTGACTGGGATTACAGAAATCGTTCTGAGGTTTTTAAGGAAATTAATGAAAGCACTCAGTGGATCCATGGTTGTGTCGAACTTCTTCTGAACAGTAATGCAAAGGTGAGTGTGAAAAACATCGTGGGAACAACACCGCTGGCTTTAGCAAGAGCGCGAAAGGATAATTTGAAAGTTGAAGATCGTACTATGAGCTTGTTAGTAGAAAGGTTTCAACTTGAAAATTAAATTGATTAGAGAGGTAGTAATACAAACATATCAAAGACCAAATAAAACACAAGTGTCAGGAATTCAAAATTGAGAAAGTTATGTTTTTGAGTTTTGTGAAACAAATTACAGTATTAAAATTAATTTAGATTTTAAAACCTTACAATGCTATAGTATAGTATACATATATCGAAAAATTTGTTTAACTTATTATACATTTATGTCATAACTAAATACTTTCCCTTACTTGAATATGAGTTGAAAAAATGGATTTAGCAACAATGTATATCTATGTAAAAATTAAATTTATAAAACTAAGAATTAAAATTAAAACAGCAGAATTAACCAAAGGCACATAATTATTCATATAAATTTATTGGCTAACCTAAGCGAAAACGAATAAATAAAATATTTATTATTGCAATAATATTTTTAATGGTTTTTGTAATTTTTATTGTATTTTTAATTTTAACCTTTTGTTAATTTCAAAAGTTATGCGCAAACACAAAATATGTATATTTTCGTTATTTAATTTTTCTGTGTACATCCCTGATTTGTTTACGAGCATTCTTTATTTTTGTTCATGGAATAATTTAAAAAGAAACTAAATTTCACCTGTTGCGAGAACTTTTATATTTTAAATACCCTTCTGTCTTTTAGCATGCGATCATAACCTCATTCTAAATGCAACAGGGATTTACTGATTCATTTCCGCGTTCTTCACCGAATGCGCATAGAAAAAACACAAATGAAAATACCAAGCTCTACTTACACAAGCATTTATATGGTATTAGATAACCTCAACTGCACTTAATCGTATATATCCAAAAACATGTACATTTACGCCTGTATGCATACAAAAAGCTGATGTAACGGTAAGATTATCACATGCATTAAATCTTTAACCAGTGGAGCGTCAATTAGCTTGGGATTACTTTATCAGATCTCACTCGTTACGCACTCGATTGTAGCCAGTAGCAATTAAGTGGTTAGCCATTGTAACGTAAATAGCTCTCACAAATTGAATGATGAGGACCAGTACATTTAAGTGTGTGTAAAAACAATGATAGCACGCATTTACCTTCTTGTGTAATATGATGATACTGCAAACAATAAACCCACTGTAATAGCGATCATACCGACGTACCTGAAACAATGCGACTTATAACCACTCTAGTGATGGTCATTGTTGTTGCTAATTAAAAGCGCTTTCGAATGATATGTCACATGCCAAATGTTTGAAGTTGCAAACTTGGACCCCGATTGCTGACCCTTTGAGGTCACTGTGACCCAACGTGACAAATGATTCGTGATCTACTCGACGAGAGCTTTCGATTGAGCTATTCCAACGTACTCTTTGATCACGCTGAATATTTTCGATTTTTACTTTCAGGTTAGACCTAGGGCGCTGAAAATCAACAGGGCTCTTGTCCGTGACCATAGTAACCTACGTATTGAATTTGAACGAAATCGGTTAACGCGTTCGTGACTTATCGTGTTCACAGACAGTCAGACGGACGGACGGACAAACGTGCTAAAGTCAATACTTGCTGACGCTTCGCTTTCAGCTACGTGATAAAAGGACAAAGTTTGAGTTCTGCGTAATCAAACAAACGTACTTTCTTCTCCAGCTTGCCTGTAGCATACTTTGTTGAGCGGTTTTATTATTTCTTTTGACTGAATATTGCACAATATAGAACGTTTTGCGGACTGTTTTCATTTATGAACCATTCCGCCTGTAGTACAATTACAGTATTACGACGGTAACACTCTTGAAACTTGAATACTTTTTTAGCATTTGTTTGGTTTCAACCAAAAAGTTTTTTCCAATTTTGCATAAAAAATTGATTAATGTATTTTGATAAGCTTTGTGCATCAATTTCAAAAATTACAAAACGGCATTATAAAATGACTAGCTATGACGTAGCCATATTCCAACTAAATTATTCGATCTTATTTATATTTCATGTAAAAGACGTTTTGAACACAGCATATGAGTTAAGTAATGCTCCCAGTATTCAACAATGACACATTTGAGATGATTAAACAACTATGTATTTACACAACACAGGTAGCAGTATTGGTTTCTAACTATATGCATGAGTTAGCTAGTGGTTTGATTACAATTATATGCCCTTTGTTTCTAATCTAGGTTTCGGGCAACTGTAAGGACAAACTAATAAATGCTGTTTATAAAAATACCTCAATAGTTAGGTCAATTATGATAAGCTGAATAGAAGTAAATAGTACATGTTAGAAAGTGGGTTATCTGTAATCAATGTGATCTCAACACCAATTCAAGGTTGAAAAACATGATAAATTCGTAAAAGACTGAGTAAACGTCAATCATTTTCGGGGAAACTTTTGAAAGTATACGCAATTAAAACCATGATTCTTTTAATTTTTTCAATTTTAAGTTCTTTGTACAACATTTCACTAAAATTAATAAATCAACTCTGCCAGGTAAGTCTTCCGTATAAAAAGCATGGACAAGGAAACTGATTATTAAACTCTAATTCAAACCGATTTAGGAAAACAGTCGAAAAATTGAGGAAATTGTTGCTTTAAAAATACGCAGCTTTTCCGGGTAAATGTCGTCAGGAGTATACTTTACACAAAACCTTCCTGGCAAGTTATAAGTACTGTCAGCCTATTATAATTGGTTTTCCTGTTGGTAATTCAACGTTCCACCGTTGTTTACGTAGACTTTTCGATGCAAATGTTTGGTATAAAAGCAGCGAAAATCTCAATAAAAACTATCAGTCGTTGTTATTGTTTCTTCTACAAACAACAATATCCATTTTCCCTCTGTCTTAATTAAACTGTAAAACAATGAGGCTGCTCTCTGCGTCGTTTTTCAAGTTTACTGTTTTAATAAGTTTGTCAGTTTCTGGTGACTGCAGAAATGAGAGTGAAACAACAGGGTTTTTATATTTTCTCGCTGAGGCTACAAGAAATTTTACGGGCTGGGTTCGTAAAAACAATCTGGACCCAAGCCATATAAATCCAACAGAATACGAACTTGATATCAACAGCTTTCCTCACCGTTTAAACCTTACCTTAAAACTGAGACACGAACAACTTATGGGGTACGGGTTTTCCAGAATTAGAAGTTTAGGTGCAGGCCTTTCCAACGGTGGCGGTACAATGAAAATGAATCGGCAATTTTATGGACCAATCGTACTTCAAGGGTACTATTCTGTAAATGGAACGGAAGATAATGGCAGGCCAATCACACAAGAAGGAAGATGGATCTGGGAACTCGGCGTAGAACCTAACCAAATTGAAGAAAGGGTGCAATATACATTTACAATATCTCCGGATGGATATGTTGTCATTTCGAATCCTCCAAAGTTTTATAGTTTGGATACAATGCTACAAAATACAGATCTAAGGCTTAAAGACTTCTACGATTGGTACCAATTTAGTCCAATAGTCCATAATGCAATTCAAATTGCCATTTATAACAAATATATTTCTTGGTATCATGAACATCCAACTGGGTCTTTGATGCATCGATATTTTACTGAGTTGTTTAAGGTAATATAAATAGTTTTGGGAATCAATAATTGATGTTCTGTTTATTATAACGAGTTTGATTTTTATAAAGTTTTAGAAAACACCATATGATGAAATTATTGAATACCCGGGTCCACACCGTACTGGAACAACAGGCAAGGTGAGAAGAACCAACAACAGCATCTATGTAAGCTATGCTGACACCAGCGGTCTCCAAAGAGTCAATTCAAATAACATATATGTATTTTCATACATCTGCCAAGGGTATGCCAAGGTTTGATAAGAAAAATATGTATTCAGGAAAAAATTACATCCTTAACATTCACACCGTTCAGCGAAACATTCAATTTTATTAATTGGTAATTGGATTCAATAAATTACTATTGTTAACCTAATTCCATATCAGGATACGTTGAAATTAATCTTATACGAAATCTATCTACATACTATTTACCAATAAAAATGTTTTAAATTGCAATACTGGCGCAGTTACTACTTATTTACCAATTTCCACAATGCATACTGTAAAGATGAATCTATGAATATTTCCCTCTTCCGACCAAAATCTTGATTTACAAGGACAATATTTCCCTATATTTCCCACTGAATTTCCCACTTGGTAAATACCAGCTAGGAACGCTGCTGTCAATCCATAAGTTCGACGCATGCCATATATAAAACATGACATGATTACGTTTTAAATAAACCAATATTACTAATCATTTTAATGGCAATATTAGTTTTTTTAAGTTCAAGCTTTCGTTAATTCTTGTTATTGTAAATATTATTATTACAATATTGTACATGCCTTTAATTAATTTACTATATTTCTTCATAATAATTTTAATCTGATTTATTATTATCATTTGATTATTTTCGAAAATAATTTATTATATTACGTGAATTACAAATCTATATTACACATTTGATGCATTTGTTTGTTTGATTTATCTTTCACAATCCGAACTTTTATCAAATTACTTTAAAGGTCATACAAGAATTACTGAAACTATTATATTAGAAGGCGGATTTAGAAAATTTTCAATTCTTAAGTGGGCACACATTTTTAAACACAAATTATTCATAAGCTAATTGAAACTTGGGTAGTATTCAGGGGGCCGCACATTTATTAAAATTTTGGTGTAGTTAGAGACTAGCCTTTGAGCAAATTTTTTTTTGCAGTGATCACGCTTATATTCTTACGGGTATTTAAATGCGTATTGAAATGTCGGTTTTGTGAAAACCGTTTTCACACTTACCACAGTGGTATGGCTTAAGTCCGATGTGAAATTGTACATGTTTTTAAAAAGTATAGTGATTCATGAGATGGTCTTTTCGAAAGTAGGACTTGACACAAAATATACACTCTAACATGAGCATTTCTAAGATTACCACTTGCATGCTCGTTAAATTGAGCTTTAGAAGAAAAAGTTTACTACCTAAAGCTTTGGAAGTCCAGTTTTTTATCAAAAACAGCCATAGCTGATTGACTTACCTTATCGACTTTTGCTGTGTATATATTTATAGGCATAGGAAATGCAAAATTAGTTGTGTATATTTGAATCGGTCTGTTGTGTATAGTATCTGAAATGGTTTACTGATTGATGATTTAGACTAAAGCATGTTACCAAAAACGATTTGGTAATATTACAGATTTTTCTCATATTTCATATTTTCATATTACAGGTCAAGCCGCGTCAAATAACTGCAAATAGATTATACATGAGCTCCTACTTGTAGTAGTAAAACATGCATTTATTCAACATAGCCCTTCAATTTTGTTAGTTTCCTAAGATTTTTTTTAAGTCATTAAAAATTTGAGTCAGGCAGTTTAGGAGATGCGATAAATGTCAAAAAATGTAAAAGTTTATTTTCAAGCAATGCTAAATGTAGTTTCTCATTTATTAAATAATGCTGAAAAAGTTAGTTAAATAAAAATAAATTACGATTCATTGTGAAAAAACGGACTCGGAGGACAAGTTTTTGATTAAACGTGAAATAAAAACATTGGCTTCAAAACACACAATATTTTGCAAATTAGAAAAATATAATATTGATGAACTTACACCACAAAAATTCTTCAAGTTTGAAATTTTGAAACTAAAAGTGATAAATTGATATTTGTGTAAATTTATGTATCAAATTATTATTTTGAAATGAGTAAGTTGTTCAAAATTTTCGAGACTATTTTTTAGTATATTTTTCATACAATACAATGTTCTGACCTAATTTTACTAATAAAACCCGAACGTTATATTATATTATTATTAAGATGAACGCCAAATCTGTTTTTCCAAAAACATGGTTTCTATGCTTTATTACTTCCCGTAAACATTTTCGTCGACATTGAATTCTTTATAAAACTCAATTTCATTGTTACATAGTTTAGTGTTACAGTACGTTCCAGGGCCATTTTCTTCGATTTTGACCCTTCCATATTTCTCCAAATCTTCAATATGGGGATCCCACATCCAGTCGTACAACGCACAGCCTTTTCTCAGCTCTTGATCCTCTGCTATTTCATAACAAACGTCCTCTCCTTCATTACAGTTTTGTAATTTGGTTTGCTTTGTTGTCTGCATTTTATGCCATTGGCTAACGAGAATCAAAGCAATTCCAACTATTACGTGCAATCCGGACAAACGACAATTAAAAGATCTCATTTTTCACGTAAAAATGAGATTTTTTGATTTACTGTGATTGCCATTGTTTCGATGATTCACAATTTCTGTGACAAAATTAAATCATTTTACCTTAGAGAAAATTTACTACATAAGTTTACAATCGTCAAAATTTAAATTTTATAGCATACTTGCTCATTTTTGTAGCGTACTTCTTAAACTGGAGTTGAACAAAGTATTTTATAAAGTCCTCGAGCTACTTTTTTGCCCATTTCTATTAATTTAATCTCAAGGTTCAGCGGTCCACGTAAAATGTACTGCGGTTAATTGCAAACAAATCCCTAATATTTTGCCCCGACCTACCACGGACAATAATGTTGTCAAAATAGCTTCATACACATTTGAAATAAAGTGCTTTTTGCTATGAATTTTTTAGGCATACTATTATTCACCAGACAAAAGAATGGCAGAAGGATTTTGGTAATATGGCTTCGTATTTCCTAAATATCAACTGCGGTATATGACCAAACTTGTTTGCATACTGTTATGCACCAGACTAACTAAATGACATCATGATTTCTGAATATTAGGTTAAGATTTAAGTTTTGATAAACAAAGCCTTGCAGCCTAGTTTTAGTAAGAAATTGTTCATAAATATTACATAAGTTTAGGCTGGTATGAGCTTACCAGCGCAAAAACAAAGATCTGTTAGCGTAATATTTATAGTCTATTTAACTACCCATATAACTAAATTAGCCATTTATCGTAAGCTAAATATTTTGGCTTCGGAGAAGATGCATTTAAGTACTGCTACCACAACAGAACAATTGTATTTCTATGATTGTTACTTACTGTCGTGAATTCAGGAAACAGGTAATCATATCCAATTACAAACGTTATATTATGTATATGTTTGCATAGTTGTATTAAGCTTTCATGCCTCGCATTTCTTCGCTAAATTTCGCAAACTGTCAATTTAATTTTATAATTTTTTCCTTATTCTAAATTCGACGACAAATTATATCATTTATATCATTTAAATCTTTAATTCATATAATTTAGCAAAAAGCCATGGTTAAACAACAGGGAAAAATGAGTAAAAGTCTGAATAATTCTGAATCATTTTCCGGGAAACTCCGTGTAATAATTTACTTTCTGACAGAAAAACTCTAAAACTATCACAATAAACCATTGTTTGTTTTAAAAAAATCAAGGTTAAGGTAAAAATATGCGATATTTTAAAAATCCCTTCCAAAAATCATCAATTCATTTTGCCAGATAAGCCTTCCCTGCAAAACACACTGACAAGGAAACTGATAAAAAACTCCAAGTGAATCATATTCAGGTAAAGATTAGAAAAATCCAGGTAACTTTTTTTTTTACTAAAAATAGACCTATTTTCCGTGTAAATGTCATCAGAATTATATATTTCGCTTAATCTTCCTGACAAGTGATTATTTCAACCAGACAAATGATTAGTTTTCCTGTTGTTTATTCAAATTAAACGTTGTACAGCTTTGTCTAGATTGGTTCGTCAAGGCTTATTTTTCATATAAAACGAGTAAAATCCGAATAAATATTATCATTCGTAATGTGATTTCATCAACAGCTATATCCATTCTCTCTCTGCCAAATTTCAAATGCAAAAATCCAAATTTCAAAATTTTTCTCTATGTTTAAAGTTTATTATTTTAATAAACTTATCTATTTCCAGTCACTGCTCAAGTGACCATGAAAGGTTTTTAAATTTTCTTACCATATCTACAAGAAATTATACCAATTGGGTTCTTGAAAATAACCTGGACCCAAGCTCTATAAATCCAATTGAGTATCAACTCGATATCAACAGCTATCCTAACCGCGTTAACTTGACATTGAGAATGAAAGACGAACAAGTTTGGGGATTTACCGAATCTGCATCTTATAGACCAAGGGCAGGACTTGACATGGACGGGGGCACTATGTACATGCAACGGCTAACATGGGGACGATACATACTTCAAGGGAACTATTCCGCTAATGGAACGGATTATCGTGGCTTTCCAATCACAGCTGAAGGATCCTGGTGGTGGGAGCTTGGCGTAAACTTAATACAAATCCAAGAAACTATACGCTATACATTCACAATTTCTCCAGATGGATATGTTCTCATTTCCAACCCTCCCGACTTTTATTCTCTTGATGTACCGTTGTGGGGCTCAAATCTTAGAATGGACAATTTTGAGTATGCGGCCCAAGATCCACTAGTCTTCAATGCAATTCTCGTTGCACTTTACAACAAACATGTTGAGTGGTACACCGAACATCCAACAGGAACTTTGTTTCATCGATATTTTACTGAGCTGTTTAAGGTAAGGCATATAAGTTAGGAATGAATAATTCACATATATATCTGTAATTATATGGGTTTTATTTGAACAATATTTTAGAATACATCTTATGAGGAAATTATCGGATATGGAAACGAGCCACAGTCTAAAAGCGAAGAATTAACTGAAGTTCTATGTGAGCTACAATGACACAACACATTTATCAAATACTTTAAGTCAAGTCCAAAATTGTCTTTTATTTCGAAGTATACCTTAAAATAAATTTTATCATGACATCCAGATTTCTATCATTTAAATTGTATAAAAATTACATTATGCCAGAGTAAAACAAAATATCAAGCTTAATGGTCAAAAAATATATTTATAATACTATTTACCTGGATTCATGTGTTAATTAAAAGAACCATCTTAACTTATAACCACTTATCACTGCTTACACTGATTATACTTTTTCTTAACTTCAAACCTCAAAAAAGTATTTATCATCTGACAATCTTGCGAATATTATAAAAAGTTTGTTGTCTTACAAGAAGAAAGCTTGTTGATCTGACATGATAACTTGATAAATAAGCATTTTAAAAGATGTCAAGTTTTCAGGCTAAAAGACTAGAAATATTCCCCAAACAAAATGAGAAATATATTTATGTATGTTTAATATCGAAAGAAGAACATGCAATATCAATATTATAACAGTTCAGCAATATTTTCTACTATTTATATTAAAAGGGCTTTGTACTGAACTTGTATCTGTAAACTTAATCTTCTACAAATTATGAGAACCTGACCATGGGATTAGGGACTTTCTTCCAGATCCATCGTTACCTTTTGTCCGCTTAGACAAATATTTAAATGCAATACAACACATGTAACAATAAATGTTAATATTTATTATGTGACCAGTTATTATTGTGAATCTATTAACCAAACTGTTATTTTCTAAATTATCCCTATAGAAAGTGCTCAATATCAGTGGATGTAAAATATCGGAACATTAAATATGGCAATAACACTACTTTAGGTAAAAGTTCAAATAGGAGTGCTATGATTTCCTTAAATATGTAAAGTTTTTCTTCATAACTCATGTTTAAAAATGTACACATCATAAGCTCTACAATAAGTACTAAGAATGCTATAGCATGAATAACTAATGTCACTAGTGCAACTGCCAATAAATCTTTAAGCTCAATGGAATCGGGCACTTTTTCTGCTACTTGCTCCAGAAACTTTTTCTTGTCTTGATGAACTTCCAAGTGAAGCGCCATCGCATTCCATTCTGCCATAAACCCACCCTCATGCACATTTTGAACCGTTTTAATCATCCAATACCTATAGCTTGTTAAGATAACGAGAAACCAAGGCTGAATATAAACTGGTTCACCAACATAGAAGCAGTTCACGTAAGGACCATACTGGTTTTTAAACCACGCTATGTGTTTATACATGTACCACCTGTTCCAATGAGATTGTTCTCCCATTCCAAGTTTTTGAAGAATCAAGTCATAATTACTGAGGTGTTGTCCTGTAATACAAGCATACCTTGAATCATTTTTAGACCATTTGCAGGCATGATTTGAAGTACCTTCAGCCATTCGGTAGCCAGCATCCAAGAATTTTTTCATTGTTGTAAAATGCGTTATTTTGTCTTCTACAACTGTAAGCCCAATTATATTATTTTGATAGACTGTTAAAAAGTAGAAACTTGAAAACACAAATATTATTATAATCCGTTCCTTGTATTGAGTAGTAAACCCGGAGCCAGTAAATAAACAAGATGTTTTCCCAACCTCAATTACAAATGTCCGAACAAATTTTAAATGCCCGATAAACTCGCCCTTAAAAGTGTGAAATAAAGCAATTAAAAGCCAGGCTATGGCCATCAATGCCCACAAATTTAATGGCATTGGACGTACAAATGTGTGAAGTTTTGAATGGGAAGTATGGTTTTCCAGTCTGGAGTCCAAGCAATAGTGGTATGACCAGCCAGAATAATATTGAAGGTACATCCCTTCAGCAATTTGTGAATTTAATTTATAGCGCTCATCAGTTTTGTACAAATATCTTTCACCGTTTGGCGATTGTGGTATGTATGTAACATTGTGTCTTTTCGAGAGTTCAATCGCCAACATTTGTTTTGCCCAACAGTATTTGTTAGGAATCATTTGGGTGTAAAGGCGTGTTTTGAACATTAAATCACAAGCAAAGTTTTTCTTTCGGCTTTGGTCAAGAAACAAGTTCAACGTATGACTTACAAATGCTGGAATTTCACTCAATTCGAACCAGAAACATTTCTTGTAAAATTTACGAAGATCTGATGTGGATGTTATTGAATTTATATTACTTAAGCCTATCTTTATCACCTCTCCGGAACAATATTTGTTACTGATGACCATTAAATCAGTACAATCACCTAATTTTGAAATCTTGATAACGAGTTTAAAAGCATAAGTTTTTATAAAATCGTGGTAAAATTTACAGATTTCAAAATCTACTAAATCGGTCTCACAATTGTAATTTAAAACTTTATATGAACTCTGATTGTCAATTAATATTACAATGTTTTCAGATATCATGAACAGTTTTTCCATAGACATAAATGTTTTGTGTTTATCATCTAATACCATCTGGTCAAATTGTGCTATAATAATATTAACTGGCTTAAAATATTTAGTGAATGGTAAATTGATTGGATCGGTGAATGTTTTAGAAACAATTATGTTTTGATTGTTTGTGTCAGGACTAAGACTGGTATAGGGTAGAACTTGGTCGTGTACATATAAGATCATTTCGTTATTATTTCGCTGCAATAATGGAAAGAGGTGTTCAATATTTAAATGTGAAACACAATACACGAAGAAGTTTGCTAACACGAAGAGACAATTTGAAACCATCGCTTGCTGTGGACATTTACGTCACCAAGTGTTTAAATTTTTAGAGTTTTTTTTTCTTTCTAAGAATGCAGTTTAATAAGTAAACGCAACCAAAAATGGCAATATTTTTGAACAATCTTTAATATAATTTGAGTTTAATGGAAAAAATTCGATGTGTACTAAAACAATTTTATTTCGTACTACACTACGACTAAAATATATTTATATTTCTCCTGGTTATATTTTATGGGACCATCTAAGACACGCCAAAGTTTTCTAATTGAATGTCCACTTTAAGTGTCATTAAGGGATATTGTCAACTTATCTAAATTAAAATGCAGAAGAGTCTTGACGATCACACTTACAAATTTTAACATTACAAAATGCTAAAAGCTCTTACAGAATAACGAGATTTTATGTCTTGTCTGTCAACAATTTTAAGTGGTTTGAAGGTATACAAGCAATAAGTGGAAAAATTCGAATTCATTGAAACGCGTATGGACTTATATTATGATTAATGTATAAAAGTTATAGACACATTATTAATACACGAGTTCCTCTCAAATGTACTCGAAGTTAAAATCAAATTTATATTTTGATAAACTTACTAGGTTTACCGGCCGACATTTGATATAACAACCGAAAAAGATGATTGAAAGAATGTCACTATATCTTTTTTCATATTAAGTACGAATTAGTTGGCACATTATACCAATATCCAGAAGCATTTTAGTATTTGATATAGAATTTTGCAAGCCATGCATTGTATTATATATGCCAACAATTTGTTTGTTCGTTTAAACACGCGTGTGATTGCATTTTTATAGAAGACACGTAAAGTATAAATGTGGCCACGTGCATTAACAGAAAAATTAAGTTTCTCGTCCAACTGACTCACAAATACGGATGTACGGTCAGAGTACATATCTTTGTTTTTGCTCTAAATATATACAAAATTTATTACATCATCTTCCGGTCAATACACAAGTGTGTGTCATGATGATGTGTCAACAAAAGGACACCTTTTTGTGAATATTTTATCTGTATCAGTCAAACAAAAATATTCCATTTTGCTGGAGTATTACACTTGTTATTGTGCTGTAAAGATATTAGCCAATGATAGTTAAAAATGGTATGCATTAAATTTACAAAAAAAAAGTTAAAAACACTTCTTTTGAAGCCTTGTTTAGGAACTGGTTATCCTTTTCGGATTTTTACCACATATTAAAAATATGATCCAATATGCGGAGATTTATTTTGCATAACTATTGTAATAATAAAATCTTTGTCGGCAATATCCAAAATTTAACCAGTTGACTGAACGTGAGTTTTTACTTCCGCAATAAAAAACAAAACTGCGAAAAACGGGCAGATTTATCGTTTCCTTATCAGTGGGGATTTTTATTTACCTTATAAACATAGCAAGGCTACTTGTACAACAAAGTTTTTTCAATGTTTAATCATCTTTAATTTGATATTGTCATTCGATTTAATTATAAATATTTAATTTGGTTATAAATTCAACTAACTTCAATAGGAATGCAGACTGCTATTGAAGAGAGTGGGTACATTGGCGCATCAGTATTTAATCTCGCGGTAAATGCACACTGACGATGCCCAAAGAAAGGTTGGTTGGTACTTATGTTTGAGAGTTATCACTAACGATGAAAGAAGGTTGCATTCAGTTTTGTAAAGGCAAAGTTTCTCGCTCAACTAGCTTGCAAATGACAAATATTAAGATGATATTGCATGGCTATGTCGATTTGTTTTTTCACAAGCACATTTAAGCTTAAAGATTAGTATGGAGCTTTTCAAATATTTGAATGAATTGAGCTACGATGATGGTAACAAAAAACTACAAGTATTCGTATTCAATGATATAAAAATACTCATAAATATATTTGACATCAAAATATCCTTTGAAGAAGTATTTTAGTAATTTTACTACTTTTACGTTTTTTATAGCGCAAACCAAAGTAAAGCAGTTTAAGATCAACAAAAAGAAGTCAAAAATCATTCCTAAAATAATTACTCAAATGCAGAATGCTCTACTGGACGGTCATGTTAGATCATTTCATCTATATTTTAACGCAATATATCATAGTAAGACTGACTGCAACTCTAAACAGTGAAATTTTTAAACTATGTTTAGACAAAGCGTTGTTTCAAAGCTAATAACCTCAAGTGCACTTTAAACCATACTTTCATAAATGTACATAAAAACTGCTGTATTGGGAAGGCCATCAAAAGCAATATCAAGTGGTGTGTTATTTAACTGGTCTTTAGTAAATCATACCTGATTAGTTATCCAAGACTTATAAGCAGTCAGTAAATAACCTGCATAAATTCAATGCTGAGTGCCCGTACGATAGCGCAAGTGTAAAAACAATGATAAGCACTCATGTAACCACACGCGTAATTCATGATGATACTGCAGACAATAAAAGGACAAAATTTAAGTTTCATCTCGTCAATCAAGCGTACTTTGTCCTCCAGCTTACGTGTAATATGCTTTAATGGGTGGATTTTCTGGTTTTTTGTCTGATTTTTGCGCAATATATTCATGACATTTGTACGGAATGTCACGATAATAATGATCAATGACGCAATTACCATTTATTATCTCATTTATACAATGAACTTATGCGATAACATGATTTTCATAACCAGGGATTGACCATTAATAACACCAGGTTTCCTTATTCAACTAATTTTCGATCAGCAAATTATGCAATCACAAAAACAAACTTGTTGAGTTCGCTACTTTATGCTGGGGTATTTTTATTTGGTTTGTTTTCCGTAAACTGATAAATTTAATTTGCGTAAACATTTCTGTCAATCAATCTGTTGTCCAGGTAAGCACTCAGACGTCACTGCAGAGTTAAATGAGTATAAAAAGAGCTGACTAAAGACCATACTGTAGCCATTTGGGTTAAAGAAGCAGAGTTGACAAGTGCGTGTGTTACTAATTCGACTACTAAAATTCTATTTCATTTAAAGTTGAACCAGTCTGAGTGTAAATTCATTTACCGTTTTCATCATCATCGTTCGTTACTCAAAGTGACAAAGCAATTGACGAAAAATAAGGTAAAGATATTCTTTTTTAACTTTAATTTAATTGACATTTAAACAAATAATAATTTGCTTTGGATTTTTATTTTTATTAAATTTAAAGCTACCGAAAGCCATTTTACATCTGCTATAGTAAGAGGTCAGCATCATCTGTTATCTGGAAGCCGTTTAAGGGTAAGTACTTATTTTTTTATTTCCGTACTTTCAGTGAATTTGAAGGGGTTTACTTTAGAATGCATAGTAGCAAATATAATTCTCATTTGAACTCAAAACATGGCATATTCATAAAAACGGCTCGTTGTTCGTTTAGCCAATTACTCATTTTTCTTTTTTAACTAATCTAAAACGTATGCCACCAAAGCAAAATGACAATAAAATTATTAGACAAAAACGATTTTCCTTTTTTCTTGGAGAATTAACCTAAACAAACCTAAACTGGTTCGCCAAACTAATGAACAATGTAATGAAACATAAATGATTTAATCAGAAAAATCCTTGAAAAAACCCGTGCTGAGATTTTTTTAAATGTATAGCGTTGGCAAACACCAAAAGCCTTATTGTATGCATATCGTTATCATGTCTAGATTCGTTTTAATTCATTCGTTCATTTCATGAAACCAGGCACATTCCCCAAAACAACATTTGCTTTATATTGGCATACACAAAAATAGATTTGACAACTATGAACTAAAACACTAAATTTGTTTAACCTATGGCTTTTAAGCAAGTTGTTGTCTAGCATTTGAAATCTTGAAACTGAATTTTAGCCCGGGAGTGGAATTGCATTGTTAACCAATACTTTCAGTACAACGTATCTCCATAATCAATTGACATAGGTCTCCTAACTTAAAATCAAGCATTAATCGGGAAAATTTTGTTTAGTACACACTCACATGTGCCGAGTATAATTGGGTTTAATTTATAGTAAATAGAATTGTTTATCCTTGAAAATTGTATAATAACTGCATCTGATTCAATGACAGCTTAGCAAACACATTGATGGTAAAATAAACACTAACAGCACTTCTGGTTTAAGTGATGGGTCATGGCTAAAATTGATGGATAAGTGGAAATGTGCTGTTTTTGTATTTAATGCATATCTGTTCCAGTAACAAACAAATGTGCAAAAATTAGACATTCACAATAAAACCTTTATCATCCTGATTGATATTATCTGTTGAATTGAAACAGTAAAGCAAGCACTGTAAACAAAAGACGATTTAATTTTATAACTTAATGTGTAAAATTATAAGGTTAGCCAACACTGATACATATATTAAGGGAAAAACTTTTCTAACTGATGATACGACTACATTTAAATGTTAAATAGGTAACTGAATTTTGATTTTCTTTTTACTGATTACTGTTTCATATTTGAGATTGAAGACAATTGAGGTAAATATTTTCCAAATTTCTTGCAATTTTCTCATATTCGGTCGTATTATCTTTATCAGGAGCACAAAAAGAATCATATAAAAATATTAAGAGTATTTTACTTTCGACAGTCATCTATAGCATTCCAGTCGTCTTGTCTATTCGCTCAATAATGTAAACATAATGTAACGAGCTGAAATAAAATCCTCCAAAAATTTGAGAACATGATTTTTTCACCATAATGTGTAATTAAGGTAATTGGATAAGAAAACATCACGCGAATAAACCATTTTTCTCTCAAAAACCTAAAGCGGTTTTCAATGTCAAGTCACAATTTTTTACATAAAACAAATTCTGACGAAAAATAACAGATAGAGTAGTTGGTTCTTTAGCATAGAAAACTGTTATGCCATATGCCAAACTAATTTAAATCGAAGTAAAGACGAACCAAAATTAAATCAAAATCTATATTTTTATGCAATTTTTGATACAATCTTACTATATTTCTTTTTTTAGGCAACCCAAAGCAGATTCAAGTAAACAAAACTTACGGAACCATCTCAAAAGTTTACCAGGAGTGCGATAACAAGTAAGTATTTATCTTAATCTTGGCAAACGCTTGGTACTTTTTGGCGATTTAAACAGCATTCAAACTATACTAAATTTTGATAGACAATAGACATCTTTTATAAATATTGATATAGTACGAATATACTAGATGTTGCCGGGGAATGGCCTTTGCACCGGACTTTGGACTGGACTGTAGACTTTCTATGTCCAGATATAGAGTGAAAGC
>JAQFZG010000313.1:0-37391 GCA_034695465.1 Entomobrya nicoleti | reverse complement strand
CTTCTACGTGTAGTACATGATGGTGGTGTCAGCAGCGATCAAGATGATGATAATGCTACGATGGTAGGGTTGTTTTTTTAAGTATTGCAAGCTGGGTTATACCTGCAGTAGATTAGAATTTCGTGTATACTAAACATTGCATGCAATATTGTAATGATTTGCTGCAAGATTTTATAGCTATATAGCTAAAATGTACTTGGCAATGATGAAGAAAGAAGAATTGTTAGTTGCTCGTAGAGGTAACTCCGGTAGTAATTTGCAGGTTAAAATTTACATAACTCTTTATCGCGTCAAAAACTTCTTCTGGTGCATAGCTAATGGCTGTCTTTGTCTGTCCGAAGCTGTTTGTCAGTCAAAATATCAAGCATATGAAGTCGTACAAGTTGTTAAACTGAACAAGATGCGTTTTCTACGCATAAATTCTCATATAAATATACTAGATACATATAAGAACTATTTATGTAGTTTATTTTTATGTAATTGTATATACAACTTGAATAGTACGTCTTACAATAGCTATTTAGACGATAACATGACTAAAGAAAAAGTTCATAGTAATTTTAACTAGTAGCTAGCCGCTTAGCGGGATACATCAAAATCATTTGTACTAATCTGTGATAGAAGAGAAGGATGACATTAAGGCCAAGAAGATGACGAACATACGGATGATGTGCGGTGTGTTGGAAAGCATATAGCATATATTAATCTAGTCCCGACATAACAAATTTACTTAAAACATTTACGGTCATCTTTGTACCTATCTATTAGACAGTATAATCTCTTTATTTCATGAAAGTCAATGGGACAAGATAGTTGTTTTCAAAGAAAAAGGAGCGACACAACGTTGATGATTTACTTAATATAGTTTGAAGACAAGTTTTTTAACCAAGCCCAGATAAGTGGTGTTCATATGTTAGAAATATTGTCAAATTTCCTAATAACTGTTTGGCAAAAATGAGCTTGTAAAAAGTTTATTATGCTTGGATTTGATTGTTGTAAACTAACAAAGCACTGGGTTGAATTTGGATTTTTTTTGCACAACAACAAAAATGTCCGATATGAAGAATGCGTGAAGAGGTACATATCACATGTGGTCCTGTGGTTGTCATTTATCATTGAAGACACAAAATTGGACTCAGGTTCAATACGTAATTTTGTTGATGGACAAGTTTTGTCTATTATCAGCACAACATCAGTACTCATAAATAAAAATAGCACAAAAAACTTATTTATGAATTCTGCACGTTTATTAGAAAACGGGTAAGTAACCAGTTAAGTTGTTATTACTCAGCCAATTTCAACTACTGTATATGTGCAAACTAGGTACTTTGCAGTCAATAAGACCCAACATACTGAGGTGAACAATTGTTATTGAACATATTGAAGTGTGGATCACGACTAAACCACAGAATTGGTAGAGTGCTTGCTTCAGGCAAAAATACTTCGCAGGCTTTTCATCGTCATCATAATAGTTACCAAATACAATTGTACATGGTTTACACATATTATTTTCTATAAATGAAACAGCCTCGTATGACAGCAATGATGATGACCATGAGAAATTGGGCAGGAAGACACGCTATAGCGTCTGCACATAGCTGCATCTGTGTATGAGACTATCAACTTTTAATTTAACATGAAAATATTGGAAACAACGCTTGAAGGGTTTATTTTAAAAACGATGCGAAGGCATGATTGTGTGTCTCATTCATAGATATGTACAATCTGCTTTTTCGCATGTAAATTTTTCTCGTTTGTCTTTGTCTAAAAGTGTAGTGCAAAATTCCTCAATTAACTTTTCAGTATTCAATGGTCCACATCATTTATCATGTTCATTTTGATTACTTTTTTACCAGTTGTCAATTTTTGTTTTTTTAACTAGAATAGCAAAACAGAGTATGTTGAGCATACATCCAAGATGAAGATGATTAACTTATTACCTGAAAAAGTCTCAAGCTGTAACTACAGTAGTTTACAACATACATATATGAATATTAGACTTTACCAAATACCCTTTTTATGTATATCCGTGATAACTAGATATATTTTACCATATCGCATATAATATACGGTTTTTTTTTCTACCTTTCACAACAGCAGGATTCGAAAAATCTACTTAACATACTGTTTACAATGCAAATTTACAAGTTCAAATTTTGAAACGACATTTTAATGTATAAATCTTTAGTACAATACTCATCTACCAGAATATTGTACTAAACTACACACATTGTTTGCTTAATGTCGCGCGAACTGAAAACTCCATACATAGGATGCAGTTCAGGCAGATCGATTTAATATGATTTCAAAATGTATTTTATTTAAAGTTACATGAAAATAATTTCACTATTTGATGAGCTCCACATATTATCTGTAAGCCAAATCGAATGAATGAATGGAGTATAGTTTGTAAAAGTGACTGGTGGCCGGTGATATCTTTTGACTGTTACATATCATCTTATTATTTTAGAAGGGGAAAACATACTTCACGTCAAAATCTATTTCATTTCAAAGTCATGCAAGAGATGATCAAATCAAGATAGTAAACTGAAGTGAAAAAACGCGAGCAAAAATGTGGACAAGTCATGTGTGTTCTTGGGTAGGTTTTTAAAATACATAATATTGGCTTTGACCACTGGTTAAAATATATTAAGTATGTATATTTTGCGATTATGATTTGACATGATAATACCCCCTGAAGATTTCAAATCAAATAAAAAACGAATATTTAGTTTGAGCACATATTAATAATCTGAACTCGCACGTATCAAATCGCGCATTATGTTTTTTTTCTCTTTATGAACTTGTTAAATAAGTATTTCAGAGAAAGAAATGAAACATTTACTCGTGTCACTAGTTAAGAAAGATTTTTTACTTTGATAGCCGCCTTCTCACTTCTCCGCTCGCTTGCTCTTATCATAAAAAACTTAATATAATGTATCTGTATCATTCTTAGTGCGATGCACTCACTACTTCTTGCCATACTGTCGTGATCATATCATATCAAACTTTATTATAATAATAATATTTTCTTCAGAGAATATTTAGATCTTATTACACCCAACCGGACTTTCATAGAATAGCGTGAACTCTGACAAACATCCGCAACTTTTTATGCCTTCTTGTCCTTTTTCTGCATAATATAATAGTAGTATCTGCCCAAAAATCTTTATCACATCACGTATGTACCCTACAAACTCATAGCCCAGCATTCCTTTCTTTTGCTGCTTCCTTTGCAATAACACTTTGTCTTACTCTTTCTCGACGTTGTCTGCGTCGTAGTCGTATTACGATTATTATTACATTTTCTTCTACACTTTTTCCAAAATATTTATCATGTCAAGAAAGGAATGGCGACATTCGCTATTACCATCATCATCATATCATATACGAGCAACAAACATGAAGCAGATAAGATGATGATCATGGTGATGATGATGATGAGGAGCACAGTGGAGAAAAATGACACTGTACATGGCAAACTTAGCAACATCACATCAGCAGCTTTCAGGAAAAGTACACTACAGCCAAAGGCGAGCATCTTCATCCGATGTTGATTATGATGATGACGATGAACATAAACTCGACTCGTTCGCGCACTTAAAAACAGTTTTTACCCTGATGAACATGCACTTGTACTATATAGGGACACAGTATTCCGTGTACTTACACTACTTGAGGAAAAGCACAAGTGGAACTTTTACTGCTGTGAAGTGAACCAACAAGAGAGTGATGGTTCCTGCGAGCAATGTCTCCTTCATCTTTTTGATGATGTTCTGTAGACGCTATTTCTCGAGATAGAAGTATCATCTTCGACCATATCGCTTTGTCCATCCAGTACAAGAAGTGTAGTTTTGTTTAAGTGCATTGTAAATATGAGCAGGAAAAAAACGCTTTAGTCTTTACAGCAGTACTATTCATCTTCAAAGATCACATTGTGCCTCTTGAGTCACCAGTTGCCAGTGGAGATGTCAGTTGTCATGCATGTATAGTGCCTTGTGCTTTCTTCACGATGAGTGGAAAGCAGAGAAATCCGAGTGAACATGGGCACAATACTCATCGACTCGGACATATAGAACATTACATATATTCAAGTGGTCCTTGGCTCAGACTACTCATATTCTTCTACTTAGGTGGCAAGTTTTTCTTCACAATACCCTTCATGATAAGGTAGATGTTAAGGTCCTCAGTGATCTTCATCTCTGGTTTTGCTTTTAACAAACCCATTTTGCATGTTATACGGGGCGATTCGAAACTTATAATTCCATTAAACTTGGACAAAGTTTACATCAACTGCAACAACATGTATGCTGAAAAAAGTTTTGTAATGTATTGATTGATGTTCATGCAAATTGCAACTAGCTGTACTTCATTTCCCATTGCTCATATAAAATTTGAAGGATAAATGTAACTCACACAAGAAGCAGTTGCTTTCATGTCACGCCGCGTCATGCGTTATTTTACAGTCAGAAAAATTAAAGTGTTAAACTTCTTATCCACCTTTTGACATAATATCATGAGAGTTTTAAAGATATGAAGGTAAACGTATACAGTCATCATCTCACCACGCATGAGTTTTTAGTTCTTATAAGTAAATATTCATACATTACAATGCACATTTCCACTTCAGCACAACTGGAAAGTGCTGCAACAGCCCTTCTCTGAAACATGACAGACAGATAACTGACATGTTGAAGCCTCATCTTGGCAGTCCTGACACTGTTTAAGTTTAAGTCATCACACCACCACCAAAAGGGAAATGGTAGTGGAGTCTGATTCTTACTATTACAATGCTGGCCATATAGCCATTACAATTTCTACACTTTGTTTCTTAGTTCGTTGTTGTATGTTTTAAAAAGGTGCTGTCGAGAAAACAAGAGAAGTCATTGTCATGCACCATAACATAACGCACGGACAGGTGCAAGTTTAATAAACATGAGATAAGAGCTGTTAAAACTTAAAAACCTTACATGCGAAGCAAAGCGTTTATAAAAAACTGTATTTTTATTCTTTATAGTAAAGTTACGAGCGTTTTTACCGGCATTGCAGATTTGGTCTGTAACTTGACCGGTTGTCGGTACATACAATCTGGCCCGTCTTCCGTTCGGACTGTAAACTCCAAATTTAGTGATATACCTTCTGTTATATATACATAGTTTACCTACATGTACAATAAAGGACTTCAACGAAATTTAAGGGTACTTGGATGCTCATTTCCGTCAGCTAATACAGCTCATTTACTTTATGACAGATAAGTCGTTTAGTCGCATACATGAATCTGGATATTATGGTCATAAAACACCTAATTTCGGTTTTGGTAACATGGCGTGTTGAAATTTATAAATTGCAGTAAACCTAGTCTTGACTTTAACTTGACTTTTAGAAAAACGTGTAAATGGCCCTCCTACCTTAACTCGTAGCCAACAGCAGTAGAATATCTTTTTATGTTGCTGATACGAATTTTTATGACCTTCACAATTAAAAAAGAGAATATGACCATTTTTTTAAAGGGCAAGCTACTTACTATATTGTATATGCTACAAATAAAAGCCAGGCGAGAATATCGAATTCATAACGAAAATTCATCATTATAATAATAATTCGGAAAATATTAGAGTTGAATTGTTAGAAACACCATTGCATAATAAAATAAAATAGCTTATTATTTAACAATTACGAGTATGAGAGCTCAGAATCATTGGCAGTCATCAATGCATTTGCAAGTGCTATAAATATTCATCTCCAACTCGTTTGCATCGGTGTATAATATATTTTTTTCTTTTTTTCTATTACAGGTGAGTACAAACCAACAATCATTGGGGTCTAAACTTCCTATAGCAGCTTCTTACTGCCAGCAGTTGTGTGATTTACTTTTATAGCTTAACTCTGCACTTGAAGATCTGTCCAACGATCCTAACGCTCAAACGCTCTGCTTCCAAGAGCTGTGCTCATTCCTCCTTTCTTCGCTAATAGCACCAACATCTTGAAGACACTTCACCCGAACAAAAACGCTGCACATCATCATCGATAGAAGTACTGGTGAAAAGCACAAGAAAGGGTTGAAGACAGTGAATAATGTCAAGTCATCTATTACTACAAGAAGCAGACTACGGATTGATTTTTTAAGGTAGACAGCTTCACAAGAGAAGAAAAAATCCCAAATAAAGCGGCTACCTATCCTTTCTCATTCCTATCAACGTACCAGCTCATTCAGCTGAATGCAATAATAAGCAAAAAATCATTTCGAGTACTTACATATATAAAATATAGTTGAATATTTCCTGCAGTACATCCACTCAACTCAATATAGTTATTAGCGATATATCAGCTCTACCGACTGGAAATCGGCAAAATCTTCTTTGAAGAGTCCCTAGGATCTTTTTATCCACTATGTTTGTGATGATGATGTTCAATCCTTGAAGAAGGTAAAGTAAAAAACCACCACCGGAGCGGAGTGTATTATTTGCGCATTTCCATCACCACGACCAGAGCAGAGAAGTACATTGCCACCATTACTGCTTCAGCTCCCACATATTTTTGTTAGCGTACACAGAAAATCGAAGGCTTTGGAAAACAACTTTTTTTACAAGGATCGACCCAACCCATATTTTTAGTGGTTAGTCAAGTAAAGATGTCTGGTGAATGAATATTCAACAACTAATGATCAAAATCGAGGACTGCATGATAATAAGAAATAATTTAGGTCTAGCAGTATATTTGGCTTTAATAGAATTTATAGAAAAATAATATAATGTGTTATTTTTGTTAGCGTTTAAGAAAATTGGAAGAGGACAAAAATGGAAAAAAAATCTTGCATTTGTAATTGACTGAATGTACTAGAACTCATTATAAAAATGTTTACGTTCATAATAAGAAAAACAAAAGCGAAATAAATGATGTAACTATTTATTTAACAAGCAGAAGATAAATAGCAAATAGTCTTCAAAGTCGTTTCGATGAAAGCTGGAAGCTGATGTGAATGCATAATAAGCGGATAATAATAATAACAAGTTCGATGACTGCAAAGAGTGTAGAGCTATATGAAGATAATGCCAATCTGATGTAACACTTTTTTGTTATAAAGAGATGAAGGCTGCTGCTGTTGATAGGATAAGCTTTAATTACTTGTCAAACGGTGGAATAAAAGGAGTCTTATGAAAAAGAAGGCTACTGTATTTTTTGCATCATTCCGGATGAGATAAAGATATTAACATGAAAAGACACGGAGATCCACTATTCATTCATGCGCATACAGGTATACCAACGTAAGACCACTATCTCTATTTGTGTTACAATATCAGAAGTAGTGGAAAATCTGCAAAGTAGGTATAATGACATGTTTGCAGCAGACAGAAAAACAGCAACTCAAAGTCATCCTCATTCAATTCATTGGTCTCTGATGTAGCAAACAGACGGCGGCAGTAAGAGTTTTTCTGTAGCTTAAATGCAACATCAAGTCAGCAGAAAAACGGAAGGCAGCAGGAGCTTTTTTGCGGTTAAACAAACCAAAAGAAGAACATTTACTTTCGTTATCTGTATGTGTTTTATAGTGCAGTGTGATGTGAGGCATTTTCTACAAAAAAAGGTCCGAGATGAGATGAGTAACAAAGTTTACGCATCAAAAACTGTATGTAGGCAGACATACATGTAATATACTTTTTTCCTCAACAACCGTTTTGTATTGCATAGCATTTTTACTGGAAAGCCTTCCAAATAAAAGATCCAACAAAAGAGAACATCAAGAGAAGTGAATAGCCCATACATACATACATACTGGTACATCACATTTCCTTTTAAAAAGGGTTCACTCCATTTCTTCCGCCATTGCATAGCTGGGGAGCGGAGCGAAGTCTCTTCAGGACTTGGACTTCTGCAATATCAGTATTACTACTGCTACTATCAGTTTCTTATCTTGAGTGAACAAAAAGGAATTTTGGATGGCTTTTGGAGGAAATGATTCAATCGAGAGGAATTGTCCTTCCAGTATTACACCGCTTGTCCTGAAGGAAGAGTGCCTAAAAACTGCTACTTTTCTCCCTGAAACATTTTTATGTTACACAAAACACACCCCAGCAAATTCCTACCATAAAAAGTTGGTTTCTTCTTTTCGGTTTGGCAATGATGAGGATGGTAATGGTGTGTGGTCGTAAGTAAAAAGTACGAGAAAAGGACTGAGAGAGAAAAGTAGAAAATACAAAAAACTCCACTAATGCAGCCACTCTCTTTTTCTTGTGGAGAAAAAGGTTCCCGTTGCCACTTTTCTTCAACGACATTGCAGACACATTGTAAAAAATAAGTTTCGAAGAAGAGAGGCAATCAGCAGTAAAAGTGCGAGATCGTTTCTTAATATATATTGCTTTTGCTTTTCTCTGTTTGTCGATATTTTTGATGTCATATAAACGTGAAAAAGGGAACACCGCAAAGGAAGGAAGGAGTGTTATATATATTCTCATCATCATTCTCATTTCACATTTTTATCGTCAGCAGAAAAAAGGAAGAAAGTACCGACACCAACATCATCATTTTTGTATCGCCGTGGGTGAAGTTTTTCAAAAACATTAAAGATTTAATAGATCGTTTCAACGCGGCTGTTTTGTGTATCAATATCATTTTGTTAAAATAGTCTGACTAAAACGGAAGCGAAAACTGTTGACTTGTGAAAGCACTTTTAAAGTGTAATATCTTATTTTTGTTAATAATGTTATGAAATGATACTGGTTATGATGAGCCATCGTGTAGAAGCGGAAAATCGTTAAAGGCAAAGTGAATTAAAATTCTATCAAGATTTTTACTTTATTGATGATAACATCTTCTGCGCATTCTCCATAGTGTGTGAAAGACGAGAAGGAACTTATGTCTTTATATAAAATGTTATACTGATGAATAATTTGCTTGTGTTTGTCACAAATAGTTTGAAAGGCAAAACAAACTTTTTGAAATAATTTTCTCGTGTCATTAATGCCCGGATAATTTTGTAATTTTTAGGGAGGATGATCAGTAAAACTATAAGAGATGCAAGAAAACATGAAGACTAAAAAGTGGTAGGAAAGTGTACATTTGTATAATTTCCTCAGAAAAGTTTGAGAAGCCAAAATGGATATGGAGAATCAGAGAACTGTAATTTCAAAGGATTGTACAAAAATGTGGTGGATACTGGTTGCGTTGCTGTGTTGGACTGGTGGCGTGCAAGGTAAGAAAAGAGACTAAATTCTTCACATGAAAATATTTTTAAGCTGTAATAAAATGCTGGTTATGAAAAGTAAATCACACTATTCCATTTTGAAAGCAATTCTCCCAAAAAAACGTAATCACAAAACAATTATTTTAAGCTTCTGTTCCCATTTTCGTGGCATTCGTAGCGTGTAATCACACAATAGTGTACACCTTCGTTTTTCGTCATGTGACAAGCAAGATGATGATGTGTTGCTGATTACTAAATCAATGAAATGAAAGGGGAAGTTAGCTTTCCCTCTTGTTTTGATATATAATCACGGAACACCACTGGATCACTAATGACACAGGAACCCGCTTTATTTTGGCATCACGACCAAAAAGCTGTGTCTTTACGTTACATTTTGTTGTTCGCCAAGCCATACGAAGGTATCAAAACAAAAAAAAACATCAGAGGAACTATATAGAACGTTAAAATACTCTGCAGCTAGTCAATGTATCGGCTAATTTAGCTTTACTGACGTGTGTCTATAGAGAATATTAAACCGTAACGAAAAACAGGATAAAGGCTACTCATATAGTACCTGGTTGAGTATTGTACAATGTTCTATTGAGAATTCAGAAAGTAGTTTCGTTTACTCACTCATAATGTATGTATTTGCCCATTAGTGCTCCTTAATGCAGCGGAAGAAGGAAGGAAATGAGAGAAAGTGGTCTTAGGAAGGTTGAAGGCACCATGCTACTTTCATGGTGCATTTGATTTACGAACCTCATTCTCTGCCTGGCCTGCACAAGTGGGTATCACACAGAATAGCTTGTTTTTTTACTTTAATGCACTACAGGAAAATTGTATAGTAGATTTCCAGTATCCTCTAATCTTGTACATGAATTGGTTATAAAAGTGCATTCAGCCTGGAATTTTTTAGTATACTCATCATCATCATCATCATGTACCTAAAAGGATCATCATCAAAGCCATCAAGGAGAAAATGGAAACGGTTTTTTTGTAAAGATATTTTGACAATTCAGGAAGTAGCTCACCTTTTCATGCCTTTATTTTAATTATCCTTAATTCTCTAGTAGTGTGCAACTTCTTTCTGATGAAAAAGAAATATAGAACACGATGTAAAATCTCGGTACATGTTTAAAAAATGAACAAAGTTGTACAGGTAGGTAATAGCATCCAACACTTTTCTGTTACTTTTACACCAGTAGCAAAGAATTGACTGCATCACATCTTTTGGGTATCTCTCACTCTCACACAGCTAGATTGACGGGTGCATGTAAAAAGATAATTATTATCATCATCATTATCTCCACTAATCGTAAACCAGAGCATCCACCAGCATGCAACATACAGGATTTATATGTAGTTTACAAGAACATCTGCCATTATTACAGTCGTGTTGTCAAAAGTAAAGGTATAAAATAAAATATATACATGTATGACGATCATGATCGTAATAATAATGTTATGTGTAAGGTCTTAAAAGGGAAAAAGAAATTTATTGTTGAGATAGTTGATTCAGATTTTTTTTTCGGAGTTGATGAATGAGTCCCATTATTGTTTATAAAACGTAACAAAACTTGTAAGCATATCAGACTACGTCAGGACAGAGTTGCTTATCTGCATGGATGTTCTACGATGATGATGACGACAACATGGATGGTTATTTACCTCCACCACCAGTCTTGCATGATATCACGCCTACAACTCATTCAAATTGGAGTAAAAAAACGCTTAACATTATTTATCAGAAGGAGAAAAATAACAATAAATAATTGTACATGTGTGCTCAGGTACGTACATGCATAAAATAGAATGTTTAAATAATTGTTAAAATGCATTGAAAAGCAAGCTACTGTATGTACATACCTGAGCGATGCTTTCTACCTACATGGTTGATGATGGCGATGGTATAATGAGAACACTAAATCATGAGAATCATAATAATTATTTATTCGTGATATGATGATCATTCATGATTTTCCAACTTGATCTTGTTGTTGATGCATAGGTGGACATTGATTACTCATGAGTTTTTTTTTATCTTATGACCATGTAAAGTAAGACCAGTTTGCGTTTAGTTTGATATGACGATGATAGCGGCATTGCATCGACAGTTTTGATTTCTTATTATTATTATCAAGTGAATTTAAAGGCAGTGCACGACATGCTCATACATAACCGTCTACACGACTCGTCATCACACCAGCAGATAAAGATCGTTGTTTTTACTACTAAATTTTTTGGTGCATAGTGCATATATGAACATAAAAACGACAAAAAATTTCGTCTGAAAAATGATTTCCTTCATATCGTCAAGTTTTGTTTATGTTTATGTCTCACATTAAAAAACTGTTATGATTACCCACATTTTTCCTCTCATGACATAATATTTTTAGTATGTTCGTGCAGCTTAACTACCTTCACTTGTGATTATATGATGATTTTTGTTGAAATTGAACTTCCATTCCATATAAAGTTTACGACAAAGCGATAAAAATCTATGGACCAATGAATAACTTTCTGGAGTAAACTTTTAAAACAATTTTTTGGAAGAAGACTGAAAAAATTATGTAGTACGACGAAGCAAAAAGGAAATGTAGGATCCGCAGGCTGCGGATAGGAGGAAGATGTCTGGAGACTGAATGAAGAGGTGTATTTTTTTATTGGAAACAGTAAAATAATCGTATATTATATAGTACAGTGGTGGTGTTGGTGTGTGTAGTACAGAAATACTAGTATAATGAATGAATGATTGTAAGAAATGAAATGATTTATGCGTGAATTTACATGGAGAAGCTTCTTTATGGATGATACAGATTTTTGGATAAATTAACATGCATTTCCTTTCCTGGGAAGTTTATTTTTATGAGAAAGATGGGAGCTAGATAGGAAAGACGATCATAAACATAAAGTACATTTTGGAGTTATATATGGAGGATTACATGATATAAAAAATAGAGCGACATTTTTATTATAATCTTTCTGTGCACTATACACATAATATCCATTCATAATGAATGTAATAATAATCTGAATTTGATGTGAGTTTCGAAAAAATCCCATGTGTGTTTTTAACTGTCTGATGATATGATGATGAGCAAATGCGAAAGAATTAAAATGTAACACATCAAGATAGACAGAGTGTACGAAGAATATAGTCTAACTTGCTGAGACCTTTAAGTATTTCTCTTTAAAGTTATAGTTTTACGTTACCAGTTTGAAAATAGATTACGAGCGATGATTGTAATGAAGTTGATGGTTTTATGCAATTACATTACACTTTATATTTTTAAGAATTTAATATGCGCATCGAATTTATTTCGGTACGTACCACAATGTATGTTAAAAGAAAAGTACATTCGGTTGCATTTTCTTTTGGTTCGGCTCATCCTTGAAATTTAATTTAGTCGGCAACGGTCTAAGTTAAGTTATTCTCTGTTTTTGTGGACGAAAAGGGAGAAGAACCAGACGGTAAAATCACATTATAAATTTAAAGAGAAGAGAATTTTAATAATGCATTTTATACAAAGGAAGGTTTCTCGCTCTTCTTCTTTAGAGGAAATTTAGGTGTTATCCTTCTCTCCTTCCAGAAGCAAGCTTGTGTGTGCATTTTTTATTTACAAATTTGAGAGCACTTAAAACCGGCAAAAAGTAAGTGGAGCTTTTTCTCACCGCCTCCACATTCATTATGCATTTCACAAAAGACTTGTTTTTGCCGTTTAATTTTTTAAGAAAAAAGTATGATTCATTTACTACATTACAAGTTCATAGTGCTCCGTCTCCTTCGCTTCCAGTTCTCATTTTCATCATCATCATCACCACGGCTCACGACGATTATTCCGGTACACATGATTGTCTCCGTTCTTCCTTTATATTCAAGTGCATTTTTCTTCCAGCAGTATAGTCGCTTAGACCTGTCATTCCGCTTCATTTCGTAGACAAAATAAAATAAATGTAGTGCCATTTATAATAGTCACATGATCATGATGTGAAACTGGAATCATATTAATACATTGCAATTTAATAGAAGCAACAGACGCTGAAAATCTTAACCGCCCCGATCCCCCGACCACATTGGCTAAAAGGTTTTATGAACGATATCCATTAAAATCTTATATTCTCTCTTGAGATTGTACTCATTGTTGCCGTTTTGTGTATACCTAACTAACTTCGTTATAAACAATCATGAGTATTGCCTATAATGTACACAGTTCTGATTTCATGATAAAGCGACGGTTGAACCGCTCATTTTTAAACCTGTCAGAATGATAATCACGTCAATTATTTGGATCGCTTCGTCATCATAAACAACAAAACGTCAGTTTGCAGAGTTGTACACAAAAGTATGTTACCTATATGCCTTTTCAGAAAGCAAGTACACTTTATAGTCATGTAAAACACTACATTATTTTCATTTTCCTTCTTCCTGATCTGATGTACCATGTGCCGGTAATAATGCCACAAAAGTAGGCAGTGGTCGTAGCACACCGTCATGATCATTAACTTCGCTGACAGAGAATTGTGATCGCAAGTATAAACCCTTTTGTGAGTGACGCTAAAAGCCGCCTTTCTGTTTTTTTGCTGTCGTTCCTGGTCGGTGATGATGATAAAGCTTCTTCACCTTTTGTTTCATTTCAAAAAGAAAACATTCACTCCTACAACATGTTTTTGTTTATTCTCTTTTAAAAACCAGGTAATATTTTTACTGCATGCATCAAACAGACATTCAATATTTATTTCCCTGCTCTTTATGTGAACAGTATGTATTATGATGATGAAAACATGTTTACACGATGTCAGATGAAACGTTTATGAGCCAGATTTTAATGTTTCGTTGTGTAGGTTGCGTTTTTTAATGTGTTTAGTGACCTGGCAGTTTATTGTTTGTCTTTCTCGGCTCTACACAGCATTAAAATCGCAAGTTTCTCTTCGTTTGCTTTGTATTTTATCGACCTCGCCTAGTGTCCTTTTATAAGAGACGGTCATTTGCGGTTAAGAATGAGAGTTTAAATGTAACAAAACGAAGCAAAAAAATGCAGAGCTGTTGATAATGATAAGGATGTCTTAGTATTTTCTGAACCATTATATCTAAAAAGTAATTTAGTACTTGTCAATGGTTTTTATGTGAATCATGCTAAATAGGAAGCAAGTGCTTTGTGTGGCAAGTTGTTAAAAAGGGTTATCACTTTTCTGTCGTCGTATAATATACGTAACAATATAATTTGAGTGAATGAAGTTCGATGAAAGAATGAAAATGTTTTTATTGCTCACCACTCACCATCAGAAGAATGTCTGTATCTGTAGCACATATTTCTTTGCGTATATAATAATAAATTAAGTAAGGAAAGACATCATCGTGTAGTATCTTCAACATCATCATCATCGTTAGACATGCATACTTTTGTTGTAATCTGCGTAACTCAGGGGGTATTTCATTACTTCTTTATTTATTGGAATTTGGAGTCACGAACAACAGCCGAAGAAAGAGTGTGGTGGCTCTTTAAGCAGTGCAAATGCAATTCACTTATATTCTATTCGAGCCTGTATAATAAATATACTAGGAAAAAGATTTCATGGTTCTTCATGCCATAGTAAAGCTTGTTTGGCGGGGCTACAATGAATGCACGTAGCGTTTCCTTCCTGCATTAAATCCATTCATTCATTTACAGCCCGCTGTTCCGTACTTCCAGAACAACATATTTCTGTAACTGTGCCGTTTGTTTCTTCTCCTCTCATAGAAAATTGGATATCTTAATTGCGTTTATATAGCCGTCATGATAAGCTAGTTAAGATATCTGGTCCCTCTGTTCAGAGAAATTGCAGACCAAAATTAAAGGTTGGACAGTGCTGCAATATTACTGAGTGCACTACAAATTTTACGTTATGGTATACGGCAAACGTAAAGTGCAGTAAAACTATGGTTGTAACAAAATTACACAGCAAGTTAGTTATGTATATGTACATACCCGCCCGCCGCCAGTTAAACAAAGAATCCGGAAGAATGCATGGTGAAATATATACGGACAAACAGCTGCTGTAACAAAATAAATGGTTTAAATGAGATTGTCGTTTGCAAGAGAATTCTGGGAAATTGTCAGTGTTAGTCAATGTGTTCTCTTTGCTTTTTTTTACATATGTATGCTATTTTCATAGTGCACATTGTACATATAAAACGTATATGTTCCTAGACACTAAATGAAATGACTTTCATGTTCTCGCTCTTCTTGCATGCTTTTCGAAATCAAAGAAACAGTCGCTCTTCCTGTTCGCCTCCCAAGACAAACTGCTGTGCACAAAATCCATTATTTTCCATTTTGTAAAGTAGTGGTGAATCGATACTTTGTAAAAGAGAGTTAGAACAAGAGAGAAAAGTAGAAAGCATTCTAGATCAAACACACGCTTGCACATATAAAGACCCCGCCTCACGCCTGCAATGGATTTGAGAACTGTAAAGAAACGGATAATACAAACGAAATGCATAAAAGTGGAACTACAACTAACAAACCCATTCGTTTTATTTTATTTGTCCACAAAAGACGGCCTATGATAAAGAAAAGAAGGTCGGTCGAGTTGTTGTTTGCTAATATGGGCCAACGATGCTGAGGTATGTTAGCGTGCAAGCATGCATGCATGTTGATAACAAAATTGTAATAGAATTTGGTGTTGGTGTCGTGTTGTTGAGTCCTTTGTACAAAATGCATACATATATGAAACTGGAAGAAGTGAGAATGAGAATGTACCAAGTATTTGAAGTTTCTTCAGGATTCCAAGTAAATTCCTGTTTTTCTAGCAAGGACAAGTGGCAGCAATTGCCAATATGCACGCGGCACAATAATGCAGCAGTTTAATGTAGTATAGAAGGTAAATGAAGCCAACAAAGTTTTCAGAGGAGTTGATGTGATGAGATTTACTAACTCGCAAACTACTTTGCTTTGTACTTATTGCAATGCATGCCGATTGCCGACTATGGTACATGTAAGAGGTTTTCCCTATGAATTCTGTTGGAGTGTTGAGAGATAGACGTAAAGGATCCTCTTAGACATTGATCCAGATTAAATGGTCATGGATAAGAGTGAGAGTTTAGTGGAATTAGTTAAAAGGACTGCATTGCAGCAGCATGAAAATGCTGACACTCACAGAACGCCATAAGCAAACCGTTTCAGTTTAGGTATTTTTACGATTACACAAAAATATTCAAGCTGGTCTGTTTATTCATGCATACCAACAGTGACTTCCTTTAAGTGCACATTTTGCCATTTTCATTTACATTTTACTGGGTGAACTGATTCCACATACTCATTTTGTTTTTTTCCTTGATTTCTTCACATGGCCGTACATCTGTCTTCAAGACCTACATAAATACACATGTTGATGCCGACGCCGTCGTGTAATAAGAATCATGCAAATGTTGTGAAAGAAGCCATAGCTGTAGGGTAAAATGAAAGAGGAAAACTGTGGTTTTAATAAACTTTGATTCCCTGACAAGGTTACACAAGCACTGTACTGTATACCAGAAATAATCGCCTTTGATGTTAATGCCAAATTGTCAACCGTTGTCGGTCTATTTAGGTCACTTCAATTATTGTAATTGAACTGTGAACATGACAGAAACAGGACGAATTTTCAACGAGAAAGGTATGCATTACGAAATCTACTTCCTTACTCGAGTAGTTTCCTAACATTCAATCGCAATAGTAGGTGGCGAATTTTTGTTAAAAATGAAAGTAAAAAAAGCGAATATTGATATCATAATAATTCATGGCTTTAATTGGACATGGAAAATTTCAATTTCTTCTTATTAAGGATAATAACCATTACCTGATGTTTTAAGTCAGCGGGATACGGCAGGACACGCATATTTATAAACATAGACGCTATTGTCGAATTGCTAAAATAACATACTTTGTGCGTTTTGTATTTTGTGTATTTTAAATGTGTTTAAAAAAAAGCTTTCACGATTTAATTGTCAGATAGTTTTCTGTTGTTCCATTTTGCGATTGCCAACTGTTCTCTAAGCTAATCTACATAATCCATAAGCCGTTAAAAACCACACATACAGTCGCAGTATGTTTGGTTTCGCACCCATTTTGCAAGGAAAAATTGATTCACTATAACCACAAAAAAATCGGCGTAAGAAAATGAATGAACGAAACAGGCTCATACTTAGCGGCTGTCAACTAGTAAAAGACAAACAGTTGTTATTTTTTATTATGACGGCCATTAAGATAGTTTATACCATGTATTTTGTGGGGTAAAAATTCAAATGAGCTAGTTGCGCTGCTGGAATAAGTGGCATTCAAATTCAAAGTAATTTATGGCTTGATGCAAAATGACAACTTATTGTACAGTAGTACAATAGTACTAACTACCGACTGTATGCAAATAAACCTGTTATGTTATTAGTAGTTTATGCTTGCAAAAAAATGTTTGCTTGATATTATTTTCACATAGACAGAAGTTTTATCAACGAGCATAATTCAATTCTTAGTCTGTGTCTGTATGAATGTTTATTTGCCATATCTTTTTAGATGTATGATCATTTTAACTTGACAGTTCATCGTTGTTTTTTATTCTTTAAATAAACTATGCATATTCATCCAACCCAGTTCCAATAAAAGTTATGCACATCTGTGTATGTTGACTTGTTTTGAATATAATAATACGAGTGTAATAAAATGTAAAATGAGAAGGATAAAATTTTCTTTATGATGATAATCCTTTATGATAAAACATTTTACGATTGTGTATAGTTGTAGCAGTATCTGGGACTGGGATAGGAGAAAAAAATACAAAAGTACATTCAACATTAGAGTCCTATCAGTTTGAGGTTTTGCTACCACCATGAATCAGGCAAGTGATTCAAATCTGCAAAATGGTCTTCATGAATAGAAAACACAGTGATGCTTAATAAAAATGCTATTTTTGCCTACACCAGGGACTTTGCTAACGAAGTATAAAGCTGATAATGTTCTGTAAAAATATGTATTTAAGATGACAGCTTATCTATAATTTAAATCTACTAGGTACATTTACTTTCACTTCGAAAGTGCAATTTTTACTCTGACATCATCGTAAATTACAATTCTAAATGACACAACGAAACGGGGATATTTTTGCAATTTCGTTTTACGTACATAGTATGTGGCTAGTAAACAGTAAACATTTAACTTATGAATGAATGGTATTTTTATTCAAATGAATCTATGTGCCATTTCTCGTTATCCAGGCTATTTTTCCTTGTGCTTTTCTATGTGACAGCTCTACTTATGTCGCTCAGCAATTTTCCTTTATGGACGTAACCAGAACACTGAAACAAAAAAAAACCGTTTCGTTTTACGTCATAGTCAAAAAGCGCTAAAATACCTTTAACAAGCGTTACGTGAAATGACATACAAAAATGAATAATGTATACTTATAATAAAACAAGGTATACTATTTCTACTAATATCTATACATAATGCATGTCTAGTCTAGTGAATTCAAGTAAAAAACTAAAAGTAATAAAATACGTTTTCCGGATTTTGAAGCTTTTCGTTTCAGAGTAGGAACAGTAACAGTTTGTCATGTAGTAATCCAGAACTTAATGCAGCATGAGAGTTGCAAAAATATCGGTTTTCGAATCATTCTTGAAGTAGATTGATAAGCTTGAAATGACAAACTTGACAGGTTGGCATTTACTGTTTTTCTTTAAATAGCAAACGAAAATTTGATTGATTCATTTTCATACAAACTTATAGAGTGCTAAACGCATTAAATTGTATATCTGTCGCTATATTACTTAATTAGGCAATCGATTGCCTCTGGAAAACAAAATTTATAAAAATATGGGAAGTTAGGTTATTATGAAATTCATCATAAATCAGTATATTCCATTTTACTTATTACTTACTCCACAACTTTCTTCAAAACTTATTAAAAGAGGAATCACAAGCAAAGAGAACACATTAACGTTTATTGCATTATTGTTAAGAGCAGTAGCAGTGCAGTAGTAATCGCAATCAACATTCTTCTGCCGTTTCTCATTTTCTCCGAAAGAAAAAATTATATCTTGAATCTTGTATTAGTAGCAACAGTCTGTCATATAAGTTTGACTGCATGTTATATAGCAAAAAGGGAGAGAAGAAGCTGTACAAGCGAGCAAACAGCACGTACACACACTTCTTCGTTCCTTTCATCAGTTGCGTTACATTGCAAGTGTGTGTTTGGATGATGATAAATTTTCTTTCCAAGATGAGGAAATAAATGACCCGCAATTTCTCGTCTGAGTTTTTTTTTCTTCTGCTGATCTGTACACATTTTCTAGCATTGCCTCTTCTTCTGAGGTTCGGGTTCTGAGTATAGATTTTTTGTTGTATAAGCCATTTCCTTATTAAAGTCATTTTCTGGTTCCTTCGTTTCGTACTGCTAGCGGGCTGCTCGCTGCAGAACTACATTCGCAGGAGGCACTCGCACTGGCAAGCTCGGTTATATTTTACACTTGATACTCTGGTGAAGATATTAAATATAAGTGCATTTCAAAACATTTACACATTTATGGTTTATGGCCAAAAGTGTTTCTTATATTACTACATCTATCTTTCATGACAGAAAAATACCGATAAGAAACACATACTTCTGTATATGCACTTATATAAACAACAAAGTCAAGTTTGCGATGTGCGGTTACTTTGTTTTTATTTAGCTTTCGTAAAAAAGTATAAACTGTTACCAAAATTAAATAAAACGCCGCAGCCAACGGCAGCATGTCAAATATTTATAATATGTGTGGTTATAATTTTGGCTGGAAAACCAAGATGTACACTGCACAACGAAAACATGATTTGTGAAATGACAAATTCACAGCATACACAATGCATGCTCTGTTATTCCATACAATATTTACAAAGTTCACTGCAAAGAGTGGATAGGAAAAAATGTCCAGACGAAAATGCTAACTTGATGTTTAATGCTGTTTTTTCACACATTGCGATATGCACAATAAAATAGAAATGCAAGCACTCACTTCTCACATGCCGACTTGTAGTTGCTGTAGTCTTGCTCTGAAATGTTTTCAATTTTGTTGCATACAAGCTCGTTAAAATTCATCCATCTTTTTAAAAGATCGTTTTACTGTTCTTTTTTGTTCAAGAAAAACCGATGTACATACTTTAAGAACTAACTTTTACCAATACTCCACCTGCAAACTACACTTGTAAATATGTGTACTCTGCACTGGAATGGTATGCTATTGAATGTTATCTTCCCATTAGCCGTCAAAGCCAAAGTTAGTTTGGTATTCTGGTCAAATAGTAAATAGTTTGCTTGGTAGTGACGGCAGCGGTGTGCGCTTGCATTATTTATTACTACATGAGCGGAGAGAGGAGGGTAAGCAAAGTTGTGTGTTTTTCGATTCTTATGTATATTTATTTTGTGGAAATTTTCTTTGGCTAAGTTTCGATTTTTGTGTTATGTTTAACGTAACATATCTAGCCTAAATCAAATAGTGTATTGTCGTCATTATTGCTGTTGTCAAATGATCTCTGAAATGAAAGGAAGTGATCAGAATTCATCATAAAGATATTTGGCTAAAGGACATGTTATATAAAATATACTAATTTGACGAAATTTTGAAGTAATCCAATTTACCGTTAGAATTCAATTCCCTCCCACTCGTTTTTTTACTTTCGGAGAATATTGTTTAAAAATGAAGTCAACGAAAATTCAGATGGGCTGTCAATTACTTTCCCGAATTTTTGTTTCAATGCTAGAGTTTACATAGGGGTTTTTGCTCTGATCCGACCAAATATATGTTGCCATAAAAATGAATGTGGTTGGCCCACGTACTAGCATTTGATATTCTTTTGTAGCCCAAATCGTAACTTAAATATGCGCCAAAGCTTTTTGAATTAGCATTACTAGAAAAGATGTCAGAAGGTTTCATTCAAAAAAGTCAAAACAGGACTTTTAGCCTAATTTTCTGGAACAATGTTTTGAAGTTCGCATAACTTTTTCATTTCGACTAAATTATTAAAGGTATTGTCCCCAATTTGGTTAAATTGAATGAATTTTTCAGTCCAAGTCACCACTTGGTCAAGAAAGACCATTTTCTCTAAATTCTAGATAGCACGATTTTTAGCAAAACTAGATTTTCCGCTTTTGGTAAAATTGAGATGAGGAAATTTGGTCAACGCTGCAATACAACTAATACAAAGGATAAATGCTAAATGTTTGGGCACCCATATATTGCCAACAATGGCCTTAACTACGATCAATAACTGGAAACATACTTTCTCTTTATTCTTGAGGTAAATTTAAGCCTTATTGGTTAAAAAAATTGGTATTTTTATCAGAAAAAATGGGTTTGGTTATTTCTTCCTCATTTGCAAAAGATGAGATTTAGCGGTCTAATTGACACCATTTTATAATTGTTAAATGTTAGGCTAAATAATGCATGAAATGTTGTTTCATCTGTATTTGAACTGACTTGATGACTAACGTTCAAATAATAAAAACCTCATTAAACACTATAGTTCGATTTTTGTCAGATGTCTTCGTTTTGGTTTGATGAACCGTTTCTCTTAAACCAAAGCACCTATTTCCAAATGCCTTTGGGTAATATTAAGTTACACTTTAAGCTATAAGTTAATATCAAATATTACTGTGTATGACAACTACATTCATAGTTATCGTAATGTGCAGTTGGTCGGATCTGAGCAAAAACCCCTATGTATATGACCTTGTATTTAAAAAAATCTTTCTTTCGAATCATACCATAGCACATACAATATATACATCCGGATATAAAATTGTGAGGTGAAATAGGAACCAATGGCTATTAGCTATACTGATACCGATGATGAGAAAAAATAAATTCGTGAAGGCAGCAGTGTATATGTAAATATAATGCACAACTTATCTGGAAATAGATACACATACCTAAAAGTTTTTGTGGGCTGGATACTGCAGGCGAAAGGTTGTACTTCTTGCATTTCAGGCGTTTAGCGTCATTCTTAAGGCTGATACTGTGTTGCAAAAGAAATGGCCCGAAACATTTTATCATTCAAAGTTAACTTGCATCTCTGATCTTCCTCTTTTTTGGTTAGAAGAACGAATTTTCTCTTCTTTTCGTGGAAATGAAGTCACTTGGGAAAATGGTTGCATCGTTTTGCTTTTATTCTTTTAGAAGTATAGTATCGTGTGTGCATGCATTGAAAAGTCTTAGAATACATTTTTTACAAAAAGAGAATTGAAGGAAGGAGGAAACCTCAAAGCAAACATGATTTTTCATCTTTCATCACTACTGTTAGGTTTGTGTTCGTTTAAGTGAAACCGAGACTGTGTGTGGAAAGAAGGAAATTGCCATATGCGTTCAAATTTACTTTGAGACATACATACATACATATTTGTACAGTGTGAGAAGAATCGTGGATGATGACTCCAGTCTTCCTGAATTGATAGTCTTAAAGGAGAAGTAGGCGTTCTTCTGTAAACTGAATGAATTTTCGTTTCCGATGGGAAATTTTAAGTGTGTACATAGAAGGTACACAAGCATGGATATATGTGTAACCCATCCCAAAAACACTGTACTTGTAAAAAAAACTGCTATTAGTGTATAACGGGACCTTATTTTATGTGCTTTTTACAAACTATAGTGAAAATTTGAAGTAGAAAAAATTCTACCTGGGAATATTTTGTACGTTGGGCTAAACCGTTTGTATATACATAAACCGTAAAAATACATGTCAGACCGTAATGCAATGCACTTTGCTCAAATTGGCAAGCGAAAGATGAAAGGATGATAATGAGAAGTTGGTACTTACCTCGCCTACTTCTTGACCTGACGTGCGTCTTACTTACGACGACCACAGTAAAGGGATGTCAGGTATAAATAGAATCTATGGAATTTTGGGATTTCTCCTGATTTTGGTAAAAACCTTTTTGAGGTTCCTTTTGTGGCTGGGGTGGTGGTAAATAGTTGAAGGGCACAATGTGATTCTTTTTATGAAGAAAAGTACTTTAGTTCAAGGTACACAGTAGTGGCTATTTGCAGTGATACAGTAAGTGGGTCTCATAGGATTACTCGACTTTCTTTTGAGATAAACTGAAAATTCTATGCATTTAAATTAGAGAAGTCTTGTGTCTTGACAGATTTAATGCTCCTGGTGTAGAATTATGCTGGAAATAAGACCTTAAATAAAATTTCAAATAGGGTAGTAAATTGTGAATTGCACTCTAGCAGATGACGTTTAAAATAATGAAAACGGGAGATTGTGATTTACTATTACTGTATATCAGGGCGTGTGCTTCCTTTCTTTAGAAATTAGCATAATAAATATGAAGAAAACTTAAAGTTCTTAATGACTTCAGTTCAGCACATACGTGGAAACTAGGAGAACTTGGGATAAAAAAAGTGTTTTACACGCTGCATGTAAGCCGGTAAACAATCGAGGATACCATAATATTCCTTTGGTGTTGGTGCAGACGACATGACGTCTGCAAGTGAAAGAAAGGGATTGAGATTAAAAGTCCAGTGCAATAATCATAATTTTGAAAAATTGTTTTTTTTTTTTGAGCTGCGATCTTCTCTTTACGTACCAAGAGACGGTAGTGCATTTTGCTTCATTTTTTTAGTTTGGTACGTGCGAGAGAGCAAATAGGCATGTTTGTGTGGTGTTGGCAGTGGTTGCTCTCCATCAGAGGCACAGTAAAACTTGCTAGCGCTAGCACACACCTACATACTTTCATGATATATTTCGGTGTGGAAAATTGAAGTTAAGCGAAGCTTAAAAATGGAAAGTTAAAGTCGAGTTCTGTCAGTTGCAAACACGAAACTATTGGGTTTGTTCAGTTTTGTTACTTGAACTTGATAAAGTAACAATACACCCTTCCGAAAAATGCTGGGGCACGTGAAAATTAAAGTAAAAAGGTATTATTAATGGAAACGCGGCAGCCGGTTTGAAGTAAAAATTATTTCTGTAGCGAGTAGATGCTATGCAATATATATGGTAGTAAACCAATGTTGCAGCATGTATGAGGAAATTAATAGTCACCAAACCGGAAGGAACACTAATACAAAATTGGTATGTATGTAAATACAGGCATTCGTTTTTATCGAATTCTAATCATAATATCTATTTCTCATATCTTTTCATAAAGTTAGAAAACATTTTCGATTACAGCAAGCAGTAATGTAATGACAATGAGGATGAGTCAACTGGAGAAAAGTAAATGAGAAGAGGAAGAAGTCGTAGTCCCATTTTATCACTGTTGACTATATACGGTGCACTTACTTTTGCCTTTGTATAAAACTTTGCATTTGCTTCTGTGTACCTTTGTGCAAGTGCATTTCCCGTGGCATTCCATAAATATCAAATTTTCATACACAAAACGAAAGATCTGATAAACGCAAGCTACTCGTTTCTTAATTTAAGAGTTGTGGTTGTAATAAAAAGTTTTAGTATTACCAACAAATATCGATTCTTCAAAAGTAAATGCTTCCCATAATAAAACCACAGCGAAGCAAGAGAAACTTGAGAAATATTTTATGAGTAAAATTTCTTCCATAAATGACACAAGACGTAGACGCTTCAAATATACTGTTCTAAAAAAACCGATAGAATCATTTTGAGAGAATCACGACGGATATTAAATCGTCAATCTGACTGACGAAAGATTCAAGGAATGCATCAGTATTGCATTGGTGGTGGAAATATGACATTGGTTGGATTGCATTGAAGCTCAGCAGAAATGATGGAAGTTAATGCATCGATGATTCCTGATGTAGTGTGCTTCTACTGCATCCACTGCAAAGTATCAACTAATGTCATATTACGTCAATGTGAAAGGATAAGCCATACTTTTGGCCATTTGGATCTCTCTCTCATGTGTGTTATAACGTAATGTATTTTAGAGGAAGAAAACGAATCATCCTATGCAACTTCTTGGTACTTTACAAGACTGACTTCATTCACACATGGAAAGTTTCATACTTTTTATATTTTATTTTGATGATGTCGCTAAAAAGTGTGTAGCTTTCAGTTCGTTCTGGAAACTGGCTGGCTGGCTCGGTGGAAGAGGAGCGAAATGCTATCAAATAAAATTTCCCATAAAGCATAAGAAATTCTGAGCCATATTTGGATTGGATGAGAATAATGTTATATGGGAACACATTCCTCATATGATTTTGAAAACACTTTCGCAACGACGGAAGTGAACATTTCTAGACATTTTAAACTTATTTCTTTACCATTTGTGTCTTTTACTTCGTTACTCGTCCCGTCCGCCTTCACGATCAGCTTCTCCGCACTTGAGCTACACACAGAAAATATCAAACTTGACGTTGTATAACTTGTTAAACTTTCTTAAGTCTTATCGGTCCATTGAATATTCTGACACTGCTGTGCTTCTTTATTTCCATTTCTACGTTACTTACTACCACCACCGTTGCGTAACTTTTTGTGCTCGATGCTAAGTAAGTGCTGCAGCAAGAAAATAGATGATGATGAAGAATTTCTTTCGTGAAATGTTGATGATGAAGATTGGATCAAATTGAACAAGATGAGTTTGTATTATTATTCCTTCTTTTGAAGTTTCTTCAAGAGATGCGATGTGATTAGTTATCTCTCAGTATGATATAATTGCCGCCTGTATATAGTGAATTGAATATACAGCGTGCTCAATAATAAAACTGTTTTCTTTTAGTTTGCTGGTTTGTGTGCACACACAGCATAATTTGATTCATTGCATACTGCTCCTTTGCCATATAAAGTTCAAATTCATGGAAAACGCGAAGAAGAAAATTCAAAAACACGAAGGCAGAGAGCAGCTCAAAAGTTACTAAGTAGACAGCATCAGCCAAGAAGGGAAGTTTCTTTAAAGAAAATTACTATTAAATGAACACGAGACCAAATTACTTCACCGAATGCATGATGATAACAAAAGCTGCTTTCGCTTGCAAAGTCCTTTTTACTAATTTTAGTTTATTAAATATTACGTGTGTATATAAAACAGCATTGTAATTTAGAAAATAATGAAAGGTTGACTAGTGAATTCAATATATGTACATATGGATGGATATGTACATAATAATAAAAACTCTCTGTGAAAAGGTATGACTAATAAATAAAACCACCTCATAATATAATACTTTTTGATATTATTAGATTCTTGCATGCATACAAACATTTTACATTCGCTGCCAGTATCGGTTTCTTTTCTAAAAACAAAAGTTTCTATTTCATCATCATTATTCCAATGTTTTTAATAATAATAGTAATGAGAACGCACGGCAGACGGTATGGTATCAAAAACTACATCCTTGTGTGTAATAATGAGCTTGATTACAATAAAATAGACTTTAGAAGGATGGCCATGCAGGTATTAAGATGGATGGTGAAATCAAGTCAGAACATAAGTAATATTATTTTGTCGAGAGCTTGGTATATATTTAGGTTTAAATTTTATTATTGGTAAGTGTGTATGCATTTTACCTGTTTATTTCTTAAAGAAAAAGTTATACCTTTGATCTCTGAGAAACGAAGGGAGGAGGAAAATAATTTGATACTTTTCGTGCTAATGTAATTATAGGTTAAATCCTGCCTGGTTTAATTAAAGTTTGTAAGATGGATAAGAAAAGGGGTTTATTCTAATGAACAATATTAACCGTTTGATGTATTACTATATGGATACGTCTCTAGCTAAGTCATGCTTTATTTTTTCCCGAAAGTATAACCTTTTAAGTTTTACGATGGTACACCAAAATATTTCTTTTTGGTTCGTTGGTCACTTAAGTGCTGAGTGAAAATTTGTAGACAAAAGGAACAACATGATATGTATATGTACTAAAAAAATATTTGGCTGACGATGAGTAAGAGAATTTTACAGTAATGAAGTATATAAATCCAACTTTACTCGAACATAACCTTTTCTGTTGATACTTCTGTTTTCCACTTGTGTTGATTCATGATGATGATGACTTGAAATTTCAAAAGGTTTATTGTAATAAGATACATGTATTTCTTCCAACATTCGCGTGTGCCTAGCAGCGCAAAATAAAGTTTGCATTATTGTTCACATACATTTGTTATCATCTTCTTTCCTTTCGCTGCTTTCTCCGCATGTTTTCCTGAATTGCGTGTATGTGTGCGACTGAGAATTACTGAAATTATACTCAGCACCAACCAACGTACTGAAACTGTAAACTTGTTCATTTTAGTTTCTACGTCTATCTTTGCGGTATTCAGAGTAATTTACGTGTACATATATAAACGTTACTTCCACTTGGTTGAATGAACCACTGCAGGATAATATTTACTTGTGTAAATTTCAAAACTTGCTGCTACACCACAATGCAGCAGTACCACCAAAACTGATGTGTAAGCATTTCGTCTTGTTGAAAATATCCAGGAGTAGCTGAGCTGGATGGTTTTGTTGGTGATACACAATTTTCGATCCTGTTTGCGTAGATATGCATCTATCACTTGCACAGTTGGTTTTAGATATTTATCCACCAAATAGCTTCAAAAGTGTATATTACATATGTACTCTGGTGGAGTTAGATTTTCCCTGCAAATGAAATAAAGTAGCAAATAATAGCTTCCCGTCAGACCAACGACAGTAATGTTTAAATCCAAGATCATTGCCAGATCCACTATGGTTCTCTGTGAAAATGTACAAAGCTAAAATTTGGCATGCATGCGTGTAAAGTAATACTTTTACATTACTTAAACTTCTCGTGTGCTTTTTATATTGTTTTATCCTGAAGTTGTAAATAAACCAACTACTTTTCCACCCATTTCTTCCTAATGAATATGTGGTTGTTGTAAAATTCTTCTGTTAATGCATGATACTTGTTCTTCTCCATGAACAAGCATCATATTAAATCCTTGTTATAATGATCGTTTGGATCTCCTAAAAATGAGTGCCATATTTCAACCTAACCAAATTGTACATTTTTTATTTCGTCAGTATATTTCTAGCATAATTTTATAATTTTGCATTGTTTGAAAACAATAGCATAACAAAAGTCGCAGTATTTCGAATCCCGGTACTTTGAGAACGTATTTGGAATTGGAGATGAAAAAAGAGCAAGTTCAGAAGACTTGTTTCATCTAGAAACTTTTGATATATTCTATTCTACCAGCTTTAGCTAAAGTGTCATTTTAATGTACTGTAGTTTTACTGTTCAATATGCATATATGAACATGAAACGCAGCAAATTTATTTCTAAATAAAAATCCAATAATCCCACAATATTGCATTGCACTTTTGACCCTACTTTCTCGTCAATCCATTCTCCGACTTGAACTGTTATATGACACCACCATCCACCCTCTTTAAATTGAGTTTATTATCGTAGACATGTGCTTCAAGCATTTCACATCGATTTTCATACAACAATACAGCAGATTGTGAATCACAGCATCGACATTGCGACATGGGGGTATCCATACAGCCTTAACGAAAACTAGATCAAAGTTTATGCGCTTTCCATCATTCTCTTTTTCAAATTGAATATATATAAAAAATGCCGGGAAGGGTAAGGGTGTATTGCTATTGTTATCAAATTATGTACATATCTCTACACTGACTTGTGAGTAAAATCTTTGGAACTAATATTTAAAGTGACTAGGCAATTACTTTTCGAACAAATGCGTCAAAATCTTTAGATTTTATACAAAAAACAATCGAAATAGATTTCCTCAAGTACTCACATCTTTGCTTATATCAGAAATGCTTTGACGCGCAGTTTGAAATGTCAAGTATAATATCAACAATAATAGGAAATGAATTATTTTGGCCTTTGGTATTGCTTTCCACCCTACCAAGTACTCAATCTTTACATTACACAGTTCAAAAAACCAATTAAAATTTCGACAAAAAATGTACCCTTTCCTCTTATTTCGATTCTCTGTTGTACTCCACCATATTGTTGTGTGCAAAAAAACATCCATTTGTGAGCCAAGCAGTTCTAATATGATTTTCTTTTTACGGTTTAATTTAAACAATCTGTGCCCAGCAAGCTGAGCAAGGAGGAGGATAAAAAATTAACTCCATAATAAAATAATAAGTAGCGTGAACTGTTGTTGAGCTGCAATGGTACGGCATTGTGTGTGAATCTGAAAAAAAAAGATGAAACGAAGGGAACAGATGTGGAAATTTATGACAACTTTTCAGAAGATATTAGTGCATGTGTTGATGTGCACTGTTATTGCTTGCCCTGCGCACTTCTAATGTACCAAAACCAGAGTTAATAGCAAAACAATCACAAACCAAAACAACCTCCCCAATAAACTCACAAATGCAATAGCCTACAATCCAACAAACGTTTCTCACCAACTATATTTATTTATGCATTCAAATAAAAGGTATATCGTGGAGGCAAATGATCGTCTAAAATGGATTGTAAAATGATATGGGAAATGACATTCGCTTCCATCATTACAACAGTTAGTAAAAATAGAATTATCATCATATCGTAAAAACGGATTTTAAAAGGTATCAGTTTCAATATTACTCATTATTATTACGTGTGCACACAACAATAATAGGCTTATTGCTTGTTTGCTCCAGGCTTGCACACAAGCAGCAAATAAACAGCATCACAATAATAAATTTAACGACTTTTCTTGAGGCATGTAATAATGCTTGTCACATCAAATGTTTTAGTGTGGCCATGAAATTATGAAAAGTTTCAGAGAAGAAAACAAACAACAAAGATAAAAGGGAAAATAAAAAAATGCAAGAAACGGTTTAAAATTGGTCTTTCTGAAAAGAATAACTTTGACATATTAATTGTTATACGATCTTCAAACAATTTGCAACTGTCAAGGTTGTAATGATTTTGTTGGAGGTTTTGTTTGGCAAAAACACATTACATATCACATATGTATCAAGCATATGTATACACATGCATATGTATATGCGTGACACACTATTCAGTCTTGATGGGAATTCAACGAAAAAAGATTCGCTAATCATACTTTAATAATAGTAAAAAACTGAACTCATCATCATCGACAAGGAGTGGTGGCGGCTCTTTTGTCTACATTATCTTTTCAATGGGCAAAGCGACGCCTCGATAACAAATTACTTCTGAAAGGATTCTAAAATCCCAAACGTCACTTTGAAAAATGATGCAAAGCTTCATATCTTTTTCTCTCTTCTTTTCGATGAATTGGTCCCAAAGAAGAAGTGAGAAAACGCAGAAATAATACACCTCGATGACTATAAGGTCGTCGTTTGTCGTGTCTCATTTCGCGCTGGAAGAAAAAGATTCACAAGAGAAGAGTTTTTAATAATAATAATAAGTTTCATGTGTGAACCTCACACACTGTGTCTCATGCATAGGCATATTATCCCCAAAAAAGTTCTTTACTTTCATTACAATATTTAAGCCCATCAGCCATCATTCACCATGATCATCAGCAGTAACAACACGAACTGCGAACACAGATACGATCACGGGATATTCATAATGGTTGTAATGGGAAAAGGTGTGGATTGGAAATGGCTTTACTTTTTTCTTGTCAGGTTGCTGGAAATATTTCCCTATGGATAATAATAGTAAATAGGGTTGATGATGTGTATATGTGCAGACATACATAATATACAAAATGAGAGTTATATTTTTTGGAAAAATATTTTTGGTTTTTTTTTTTCTGCGTTTCTTCCTTCAAGATAAATGGACGAATTGGATGAGTGGAAATGTGTTTTTATACTGCTGCCGGCGGCGTCACAAGGTTGAAAGTTTACTACTACTTTAGGAATAACATAGCAGAAATGAGAGCGATGATGGTAGTCGTACAAAAAGTATGGTATGCTGGTGGTTTTTTGGTGTTGTTAGTGGAAGTAAAAAGTAAAAGAAGGAGTGAAGAAAAAGAATGATGATGATAGGTTGTTACCCTACCACTGCCACAGTCACCACATTGAAAGTAGAAATGCTGTGTAGTTCCTGTTTCCCTTTCGGTTTTTATAGGGAACATACAAATGTATATACGAAACGAAATGTGTCCTGGAATATAAAAAATATGTGTAACGTATAGATATACTTGACATTGTATTTTCTCTAGTCTGCCGGAAGAAAACTTTAATGAAAAGATGTTGAAAAGCCAAAAAAGAAAACCCGTGGTTTTTATTTGCAACTGCTGTGCTGCTTTTGAAGAATATTATGATTTTATATAAAAAGTAATGAAAAAGGGAAGAAAACACTTTTGCGTGTTTACAGTGGCACCATAAGAACTGTTAGGGTCTTTCATAGAAATCATATAGATTATGTTTCTGGTTTTCGTGTTTGTGCATGCTTGTATGTATGTGTGTTATTTTTATCAGCGAACCGTACATACAGACAAGTAAAAAATAAGAGGGTCGTTAGAACAGTCACCGTTATCATATAATGTGATGTGTATAATGTACATCTTATATAAAGATGGATGAGTTAGTTATATAGTTTTGGTTGTTGTTGGGAGCAAAACTCAAGGATGATGTTTGATGACGATGATGATGTGATGAACGACATTACGTTGCATTTGAAAAAAGGGACGTCTTCTTCAACACCATCGTCATTCAACTTCCCCCATCACATCATTGAAAAATCCGTTTCCTCAAAGTGAAACACATCAGAAAAATATGCGTATGTACGGTAAATTTTGAAGGCTAAAGATAATGTAAAAGGCAATCAGTTTTCCCTGTCCCTGTCGCCTCATCTACAAGATGAAAGGATGAAGAATAGAATAACATCAAACCCTATCATGTATACGCCATTTTCCTATTCATTTTCTTTAGCAGCAAATAGTAGGAATCTTTGGGCTTGTTGAAGAAGAATAAAGTATTCAAGAAAGCTGTATTACAATTTTAGCGTAAAGGGGAAAATACTTTCTTCGTAAAAAACCCCATACATTATTACAAGCAAATTGCTTATTTAAAAGAACAGGCTCGATAAGATAGCAAATGGTTATAGAAGCTATCAAGTTTATTCACATTTTTTTTCTGTATCTTGTCGCAAGAATATGCTTTACAACTGAACTGAAACTCAATTGCTTTGAGTTACGTTAGGGTTTTAATTTAATAATTTTCAGTGCAACGCTAAAACAAACTTGCACAAGATTTTTTAGAAAACTGCAGGTTAAAGATAGAAAGAAAGAAATACATCTAACATTTCTTGATTTTTAAAGTATGCATGCTTCACATGCATAAATAAGAGACATGCATGTAACAAAACACTGCAAGTTATTTGATGTCTCCTAAAATTGTGTCACCCTTTTTCAATCTTTTCTTTCCGCTTCAATATTTGATCCATGTGATATGCATCGGTTTTGTTTTCTTCTTCCATCGTGTTGGCCACGATCAGATCAGACTATAACAGCTAAGGGGGAATCGTATAGCTTCTTAAATGTGTAAGTAAACAAGCATAAAAGTATGTATAGTGCTTTCTTTAGTATATTGTTAGTGGAACGTAATTGGAATGCAGCAAGCGACCTGAAGGGGTTGTCTTACAAATAACTTTGTTTAGCATTTAACGATATTGCGATCCATACATGACAGGCACCTTTCTTTAGAACTCAAAAATTGAAGTTGAAACTATTAACTTTAATAGTAATATCAAATACTGAAAGTTAGATTTCAGAGGTACTATCATCAAAACAAAAGTGGCTTTCCTGAGGTTTCTTATGAAATGAGATGATGCAGTGCCATTTCGTCCCACTCACAAGTGTTTCGCTTTATGTATGCGAGTTGGGTTGGTACTCGTTAGTACATTGTGTGCATTTATTTTTGGTGTAGAAATGATATGTCTCTTCTATTGAATAGAAAAGAAAAAGAGTTTATTCTTCTCTTCCTTTTTTCATTTTTTGTCGGTCGGAAGAGAGTTTAAACTACTGCGGTGCGGTATGTCCATATAAATAAATGTTCTGTTTAAAAGACAGACCCTGAGAGACCAAAACCAGCAGCAGCCAAGCAAGTAAAAAATAAGTGAAGTCTCTTTTTGAAAGAAAAGTGTCACCGACAGGTCACATTTCCATCTCACTTTATCGCATAGCCAATGAACAGTGAAATGAGCTTTCAGCACGTATTATTTAAGCCTTTCGTTCTCTTTTACCACTACACTGCTCTACTATTACCTAACCAATTTTACTAGAGAGAGCTATATTCTTTTACTCTGGTCTTTTTCTACTTGCTTAGCTTTACTCACTCCACTTCTGCTCAAATAGGAATGGAACACAACAAAGAGCATAAGAGAAATGGAGAGAGAGAATGTGTAGACAAGGACTGGTTGGTACATAAAAGTGAATATATAGTTTTGCAGCAGCGCAGCGGTATTCTCAATGTATATTTTTATACGTTTTTGCATTCGGATACATGCTTCAAAACTAAGACATACTTAAGGTAACTCTCACACACACAAAAGCAGAAAATAACCGTTTGTTGAAAAAAATCATCTCGTATGAATACTACTCGTATAAAAAAAATTCTTTTCCTTTCTCATGTAAAAAGCGGAAGACGAATGGAAAGAGAAAAGAGAAGAAACCGGCCGTATTGTTATGACATTACTAAGAAAGATCATGATCATTCCTACTTCTTTGATGGTATGATTTTTTTCAGAAGTATTCACTCAGGAAAAACGAATAGGGCAGGCTGCTGCGGAGAAATATAAATACTTATTCAAGCGTTCTTCCTCCATCAATCCAGCTTAACGCTCGCATAGAAAATATACCTTCATGTTTATTGTAGCTTCACGTCGCAACTGCGTAATATTCTTTTTCACAAAGAGCAAAAGAAAGGAAGTTGTTTTCAGAACTCTTTTTTGCTAAAAAGCGAATATTTTCTGCAATCGTTTTGACAAGCACACAATTTATTCTAAATGGAATATTAGCAAAAAATACGAGAACCGCCTTGGTTCTCTCTTTTGGAATGAATGGTGAAAGGAGTTGCGGGGTATCACTGTGAATTTATTTATGGACATTAGAGAAACATAAAGCATCGTATAAATATATTTTGTAGTAAGCTCCTATGCAGCAACAACGCAAATAAAATTATGCCCTATCTTCATCATTTGCTTGTTGCTGCTAATGTTTCAATATATACCTACTTTACATTTTCATATTTTCGATAGTACGTGCAAAATAATTTTCCAGGTATAAGAATTCGTTCTTATAGGTATACGTTCTACGTTCCAGCTTTCTCTAATTTTGTGTCTGCCAGACCTCTAGTTTATACGCTGATGTATTTATATTACATATTTGTATCGTTCTTATCGATCTAGTTTTACTCATCTTCTTTTTCATCTCTCAAAGATCACCAATCTTTCTTGTTGCCGTTGTTGTTTGGATTCTTTACGGTGTAGCTAGGATGCACACAGAAGAGTAAGATCTCCCTTTCCTCTTATCGTAAAAATCAATTATATTGCTGTTTGCTATATGCAAGCCAAAATAAGTTTTACTGGTGCTGAGGCTGCCAATATGTACTAATGACATAACAACCTGCTTGGTTCTTTTCAGTGGCACTCAAATGAAAAGATGGGATTCAATTTCCTCTTCTTCTCTTGTGCGGATAGCAACAGCTAACAACCTAAGTATTTCTTCCAAGAAAGATTCTATATCTGGCTTCATATAGTATATGCTATAGATATTTTGTGATGAATAGGCATAAAATTCAGTCGACACAATGATGTTGTCAATTAAATAGAAGCTATTATTTGCATCGAGTAAATAAACTATAAATAAATGTTATTTATGTTACCGGTAAACTTTATTGCATTTCAACTTCATTATACTTTAAATATACAATTTAAATATACTTTTTCACATAAATAGTAAGTTAGCATACATATATTACAATACATGTATGTGTATGCCTTGATCCTTTTCAAGGGAAATGTTTTCAACTTGCTTCATTCATATGCATGCCTACTTTGTTCTCATTTTCAAAAAATAAATCACTTCCAAACAAGCAGCATAACATACCTAGATTTTAATGCATGAACGATTCTATTTCATGTTTGTTGACGAAAGCAGTATAGTCGATAACATAGCATGCCTTGATGTTTCCTCATGCCTTTTGTCCATTACTTTTTGCTTTAATCAAAGATATTCGTGTGTGAGTTTGTGTGGCATGATTCATGACACATTGGTAGACACACATGCATTGAATTTCATTTAATACCCATTCATTTCATGCAACTTTTCTCTAAAAAAATCCTTTTGAAACTTTCTTTCCCTCACTTTTATGTATCACCTCTACTTTTTTGTTCCCTTTGTTAATAATGCTGCTTTTGAAAAGTAAAAGGCAATAAGGTATGTACAGTATGGTGCATACAGAGGGAGAAATAATGACTTCTACACAATGTATAATATACCATGTTCTTTATTTACCTGGGACAGGTATGACAACTGGATTGACGTTTTGCTTCCTTTCCTATCGTCGACACAGAACTTGAATAAAAGGAACAGAAACATATGTAGTATTTCTTCATTGTGTTGGTTTTTAGTTACTTTACAACAGGTAAAATGCACAAGGACGGGCTTTAATAACTGATGCAACATTTCATATTGTTTGTTTGTTATGAAATAGTTTGTCGAGCAAATGGAACACATTAATATTTTGTTGTACACCTTTTGTAACTAAAACCTACTTATTACAAAGGCGACAACAAGCAGAGTAATTTAACGGTAGAAATTACTTTTTTGTTCTACTCAGCGTTTTTTCTTCATTTCATAATTTACACACAAGGACGAGCTGATGTGGTAAGCCATAACTAACAATGGTCAAAAATAATAAATATGAAATGAGTTTTCTACTCAACAGAGCAAGGTTATAAACGTACATATTGTGCTGCTCAATAGCAACTTTTGACAAAACCAAGTTTAAAAAGATAAACATTGTCCTCTTGAGTGACATTTATTATTGCCACTCTTAGCTTGTAAGAATAGCGATTGAAATCCTTAACTTTACTGAAATAAGAAGTCAGTGACCAGACCCAAGACCACTTTAACTTGTATATTCTCGTCACCTTAAAACTTTAAGCTACAGCAAGGAGCAGCCATGCAATCCCAAAATGTTGGAAACTTGTAGGACGGTGATGACCATAGTCTATACAATTGAAAAGCATGTGGAGCAAAAGTAAAAAAGAAGGAAATGAATCCAGCTGAACAGCCATAATAATGAAAGAAAGGAAGCAGAGTGAACAGTGACAAATGTTCCAAGTGAACTGAGCCAAGATTGGTTTTTTTGTCCACATATTTTTTACAGCACTGTTGTTATTATGTCCATCTTTTTCTGAGAAGGCGACATTAGGTACAAAGCATGCATTAAATATATGCTATGCATTTGTAATTCTATTCAAATACTATTTTGCACGGACTACTTGCTCAGTGCATACTGGAAAGAAATTGATATAGTTGATAGTGTAGTAAAAAAATATTTGGACGTATACAAATATTTTTTATACATATAATGTCGCTGCACATAAATCGAAGGTATTATGCATGAACTCGCACTTTTCTTTGTATGCTATTTGTTGGATCAAAGACACAAAGGAAGCAGTAACAGAAAAGGACAAAAAAGTTGAAAGAACCCTATTTTACTTCTTTTTTCAAAAAATGAAGAGAAAGAAAAAGTTGTATAGATCTGGTGGCCTTTAACACGGTCTAGTATCGTTGTAGTGAATGTAATGCATGCATTTTCCTCCTCCTAATATGCATAGAAATAGCTAGCAGTCATGAATACGAAAAAACAGGTACCTTATTTCATTCTCCCTGCTTTCGTCCCGTTTCTATATTTGCAACACAAAAAAGAGAAACGAAAGTAAAGAGTAGTTGCAGAGAGGTTGTGCCAGTGCCATGCTGTAAGTTTTTCTTTTCATATTTTTGATCGTATTCTTGACATAATCAAATGATCACATTTCCTACTTTAGCCTTGCCACTACCGTCTTTTCGTTTGATATTTGATATCAGCATGCAACTCGTATTAGCCATGAACGAAGACGTGCGTAGAACGTTACAAAACCAAGGATAAAACCGAGTATAAGGCTGAAAGAGAAAACTTTTTTGTGCATGTATTTTTTCTTTGTCGTTTGAAATGTGTAGCTATATGTAATTGGAGGATTTATATTTTATATAAAAGGCAAAGAGAGAAATACCAGGGTAATACCTAGAAACCAAGGGGGGGGATAAACTTTTATTTATCACTGCCAGTTAATACATGGTTGCCGAAAGACACAGTACAAATAATTTTTTAG